>PVJL010000131.1:0-135627 GCA_004026885.1 Lyroderma lyra
GAGGGGGCGGGGCGGTGGGTGGCTTGCGGGGTGCAACCCAGCTCGGACCCTGCTCCCTAACCTGCTGGGGCCTTGGGCAGTACCTGCCCTCTGCCAGCCTCCAACTCTCCAGCTGTACAGTGGAAAGGGTTATGAGAGATCTCTGACTACAAGACCCCAGGGTTCTTATAAGGGTGCCAGCTTCAGAGAAAGGAGGTAGGAATGCATGTGTGCGTGTGCGTGTGTGTGTGTGCGTGCGTGCGTGCGTGTGTGTGTGCGCGCGCGCGTGTGTGCGTGCGTGTGCGTGTGTGTGTGCGTGTGTGTGCGCACGCGCGTGTGTGCGTGTGTGTGTGCGTGTGTGCGCGTGTGCGCGTGTGTGTGCGTGTGTGCGCGCGTGTGTGTGTGTGCGTGCGTGCGTGCGTGTGTGTGTGCGCGCGCGCGTGTGTGCGTGCGTGTGCGTGTGTGTGTGCGTGTGTGTGCGCACGCGCGTGTGTGCGTGTGTGTGTGCGTGTGTGCACGTGTGCGCATGTGTGTGCGTGTGTGCTCACGTGTGTGTGTGTGCGTGCGTGCGTGCGTGTGTGTGTGCGCGCGCGCGTGTGTGCGTGCGTGTGCGTGTGTGTGTGCGTGTGTGTGCGCACGCGCGTGTGTGCGTGTGTGTGCGTGTGCGTGTGTGTGCGTGTGTGCGCGCGCGCGTGTGTGCGTGCGTGTGCGTGCGTGTGTGTGTGCGCGCGCGTGTGTGCGTGTGCGTGTGTGTGCGCACGCGCGTGTGTGCGTGTGTGTGTGCGTGTGTGCACGTGTGCGCATGTGTGTGCGTGTGTGCTCACGTGTGTGTGTGCGTGTGCGTGTGTGTGTGTGTGCGCGCGCGTGTGTGTGTGCGCGCATGCTCGCACAATTGCACTTGTTTCAGGTCAACGCTGCTCTCTCCTGTTTGCACCCCCTTTCCCTCTCATTCCCACCTATAGTGGGGAGCAGTAAGTTATGGGCTCTGGGGCTGACAGGCCATAGCTCTTTGTACCATTACCACCAACTGATGGGGCAGACCCCAGAAGCCACCCCAAGCAGCAGGGGACAAGCTAAGAGGTCAGCAGGTGATTCCGGATAGGGAAAGGAGGTGAGGCTGGTTGATGATGAAGGCGACAGTGTCTTCACTTACTAAGTTTGTGCAGGTGCCAGGCACTGCTTCGGGCACTTGACGAGCCCAGTGGCGTTAATGCCCCGAAGCAGCCCATGGTACAAGCACTTGCCAGGAGGGGACGCTCAGATAGGCTCCAGAATTTGCTAGGAAGTGAGCCCGGCACGCCTGACTGCAGCCCACGGCCTCAATCCTTCTATTTAACTTCCCAAGTGGGTATCAGGAGTGTGTTGTCGGGGGGCACGTGGGTAAGGAAACAAGACTACCCCTCAGCTTCAAAGGGAAAGGAAACCGTTAGCAGTGTGACAGGGACGTCGGAAATTCCCGAGTCCAGCTACATAAATGAAAACTAGGTTACAGACGTTTTGTTCTATGACAGTATTTTAAAAAGTCCAAGTGACAACAGAACTCAGTGGGCACAGACTTGCCAGTCTCTCCCCTGGGGCTGGGACCGTGACACCGCCCAGGGCCCTTGAATTCTGCCTCTCCTCTTGGGCTCTGGACTGCGCTCTTCCTCGCAGAGGGGGTGGGGGCTTTGCATGTGAAAAGAGCTGAGAAAGAAGAAGTCCTGTCCCCTGGGCTCCCCGCCGGCCGTGACTCAGACACCTCTCGGGGACTGAAACCAACTCCAATATCCTCCTGTGGATGGGGGCTGGAACCCAGCTCGTGTCCCCCTCACCTGGCTGCCCAGAGGGGCAGCCTTTTACAATCAGCACAAAGGTACCATCTGAGCTAAAGTCAGCTCTAGAGACCACCCCCCACATTCCAGTCTGTTTCCCTGAGCCCTGAGGACCTTTTCTAAAGGGACTGCGGCTCCTGGTCAGAGGGTGCACCTGGGACCCCAGTCTCCTTGGAGATCCCCCAAATAGCTGTTGGCTGAGTCTGAAAGTCCTTTTTGAGGGCTTCTGTTTGCAGCTTGGCTTCTTAGAGCTCCTCACACTCAGGAAAGGGAAGTTAAAACCTCAGTGCTAGCCAGAGCAGAGAAAAAGGGAAGGAGTCCATCACCAGGAGTCCACCTGGAGGAAGGTGGGCACAGGAAAGGCTCTTTTTCAAAACTCGATGTTGATCCACTAACCATGCAAGTCTATTGTAGATAAATGGGAAGACAAATAACTTTAAAGCATCTCCTATAACCTCAGCATCTAGTGCGAACGTCGTACGACACGTGCTGCCCATTTGATGTCTGTGCCTTCTCAAGTACACCTGCACATCTCACCTCAGGTCAGGTTCCCTAGAAGCAGAGCCTGAGGCAGGGATTCGGGTGCTCAGGCTTGCAGTGGAGACCTGTAAACAGGATGGAGAAGGGGAAGGAATGTGGCCTCGGGTCAAGTCTGACTTTGACCTGATCCCACGTGGCGGGGTGCAGTGGGGAGGCCTCCGGGGCATATGTCTCATCTTGGAGTTGTGCCTCCTTAAGTCAGGGAGACTGGCCATTTGCTCGGACCCTGCCTCCCCTCCTTCATCAGTCACTGGGCAAGGTGGCTTCATCAGCATGAGCAGTTCTCCAGAAAAGGGGGGCAGCTGTGTGCTGTGAGCAGCCAACCCGCCCAACAGCTGCAGGATGGCTGCACTGTACTAAGGGGGGTCTGGGCAGGGCCCCCATATAGGGTTGCCAGATTCTGCACATAAAAACTGTAAGACGCCAAGTTCAACACATACACTTTAAAAAATTAAGCCTGCGTTTGCTTGGAAGTGAATTTAAAAATTAAAATTGATGAATGGAGATAAGAATGGATAAAAATGCAGCAAGGCAGATGTAAGGAAACGTTAATGGAAGAACCCAGGTGGTGGGCACAGAGATGTTCACCTGACTGTATGGTGACATTTTTTAATAATGTTGATAAAAAGATTAAAACAGAGTGATATTATATGTATGCTTAGGCTACCTGCTTTTTAATTTTTGTTTTCAAATACATTTAAAGCATCTTCCAGTCATTATTTATAAATATATGAGTAAACCATCATTTACAAATTTAGAAACATTTTTATTTAAATTTGTGTCCTTTTCATTCTCTGTCTCTGGTCCCCAGGTCTCCTTCCCTATAGTAGGCACCCACTCTGAGGTATTTAATGCCTACTTCTCTAAACTTTATATAGAAATATAAGGTCCATAAAGCAATTTATAGGACTCACTATAGAATTAGAAATACATGCAAAAGGATTCCAATGGCACTAGGGTTTACAATGAAAAGTAAGTCTCACCCACACACAACCCCTGCTCCCCCAATTCCCCTCCTCAAGGCGCCCCCAATGCCCACATCTCTGTATCTTTCCAGAGAGACTCAGGACATATACAATCTTAAATATATTCTTTTTAAAAAAGAACCATGCACACTGTTTTGCATTTTGCTTTCTTGCCAAACAACATAATTTAGAGATGATTTTGAACCAGTGGCTACACGAGTGCTACATTATTTTCACAGCTGTGTAATTTTCCATTGTGCGTTGTGTGATAATCCTCCGGGCCTGCATCTCCTCCGTGGACATTTTTAGGTTGTGGCTCAGGGGAGGATATGAACCTGTCTGGGGAGAACTTGCCCTTGGCTGGCAGGGTGTGGGCCCCAGAGTCAGCCCCAGGCCTCAGGCCTTTCCTTTCAGAAGCTCCGGGGATAATTTTGGGAGCTCTGGGCTCCTGAGAACCTTGCTTCTGTTCTTGGTAAATGAGGTATGAAGAGATGACAGTTTCTCAGCATGCCAGAATTCGGGGCCTGCTATCCCTGCCACCTCCCTGACTCTATTACGTCCTCAGGCCTGGAAGCAGAGCAAGGACATTTCCTCAGGGCCAGTGCTGAGTGAGCCCAACTGTGTCCCTCCTGCAAGTCCAGGACTCCCATTCTCATTGTCCCGGGGCAAGGAAAGAGAGGCTCAGAAAGGCATAGCAACTTGCCCAAAGTCACACAGCTAGCTAATGGCAGAGATTTGAGCCACAGGCTCATTCCATGCTGGCCTGCCCAGCAAGGAAACAGAGGGTTGGAGAGGGGAGGGGATCAAAACTTTGACCAAAACAGGGGTCTCTCAGTGCCCGAAGTCAGTAAACCCCTGTTCACCTGCATTTGTCAAAGTACTGACACCTAGCTTGTGCTCAGTGAGACTCTATGAGAAATTGCGGTGTTGGCTATTGGAGGGGTGAGAGGGAGGGTGGGGGTGGGGAGCAATGTGTCCAGGTGTAACTGCCTGCCTTGGCCCCTCCCACAGTTCGACTCCACGACAGCATCTCCGAGGAGGGACACCATTACCTGATCTTCGACCTGTGAGTTGGGCCCACTCTGGCATGTGCAGTGGGTATCAGGGCCACCTGAGCAGAGATGACCTCACTGGGTCCCTTGGCCTGATGGGTCCCAAACGCCCCCAGCCTGGGCTGACCTTCCTCTTCTGATACAGTTTCCCCGATGTCCTAGACTTGCCACCCAAGCAGTGCAGGTTGGTGTTCCCCAAACACCAACACACAGTCTTGGTCTATTTAGTTTTGCTTCCAGTTGTGGCCATACAAAGTTTCTTTCGGGAATCATTTGAAAGGTTTTAAAGCCAGTTGATTGACTGAAAAGCAATCATGAAATGATAGGCCTCGCTGGCTCCTGGGTTGTCAGAGAAGCTGTGACAACACTGGTCTCATCTGGAAAAAACAGCCCTTGAGATGGTGATAATAGGGAGGCTATGCCCACGAGGGGACAGGGATTACGTGGTAAATCTGTGCCTTCTGCTCGATTTTGCTGTGGACCCAAAGCTCCTCTAAAAGAGCAAATCTATCAAAAAACAGAAATGAAACCCAGCCCTTGGGATTTCAGGGGCCTCATGAATCCCAGTGATGTGTTCTGAGGGTCCCACCCCCAGTCCTACCTCCATCCTGGGCCCGTGGGGAAGAAGGGCTGGGGACGGAGGGGAGGGAAGTTAGTGGCAGGAGGAGGTTGGAAGCCAGGAAAGGGGCTGTAGCAGTGGGCACCCCGTGATCCCTCCTTTTGGGGCTGAGGTTCTGAGGTCCTGAGCCCCACTCTTGGCTTCCTGGAGAATGCTCTGGAAGAGGCAGCACCTGGGGCCTCTGTGAGAAGGTGACTTGGTATCTGTCTCCCCAGGGTCACCGGTGGGGAGCTGTTTGAGGACATCGTAGCCCGAGAGTATTATAGTGAGGCCGATGCCAGGTGAGTTCCAGGGATGGCCTGGTAATGGCACATGGGGGCGGGGGACAGGGCCTCTCACCTGCCAGTTTCCCAGGGGGGCTCCTCCTCACACGGTGACCCCTTCCCTTGTCTCCCCAGTCACTGTATCCAGCAGATCCTGGAGGCCGTGCTGCATTGCCACCAGATGGGGGTGGTGCACCGAGACCTTAAGGTGAGCAACCAGCCTGAGGGTCCCTCTGCCCCCTGCCCTGCCCTCCACCTCGGGAGCCAGGGGTATTATCAGAACCCCTTTCATTTCCCCAGGTTGGGCTGGGTGGGGAGTGTTTCTCCCACTGTACAGATAAGGAAACTGGGCTCAGAGAGGTTGAGCGTCTGGGCTCAGGACCCAGCCCCCCCGGTTCCCAGCCCCCGTGCTTTGTGCCCGGCCAGGTGAGACACAGTCGGACTCCCAAGATGGGCTGTGGCTCCGTCCAAATCCCAGCTGGGCCTCTTTCCAGCTGCATGGCATCAGCTTCTTTACAGTGGGGTTGCCATAGCAACCTCTGCACGGGTTGCCGAGGATGTCTGAGGAGATAGCCCAGTGCATGGTGTAGAGACGCGCTGTTACTCTGGTTTCTGGGTCTCTGGCAGGTGGGGGGTGGTGGGAGAGGAAAAACAGGTCCTGGGGGCCCTTGGAGTCCTCTCTTTTCCTACCTGAAGAAGGTGGGCAGAACAGCAGATGTGGAAGCTAGGGTTGGCACCAGCTGTCCGGCCGGCCCGGTAGCTCTCCTCTGCTGGGCCTCATGGCCTCAGCCGCTGGGAGCTCATAGTGCCAACCCCGTGGTGCAGCCGGAAACAAAGGCCTAAAGAGTCCCCGGGATTTGCCATGCAGTTCAGTTGTGTCTGAGCTAAGTAAGACTGGAGCTCTGGCCTCTGAACCCCAGATCCCAGGCCCTGGGGTGGTCTGGTGCCAAAAAAAAACCACTCAATCCAGCTCCTGCTTCTGCAGCAGCCCCTTCTAGGTGACCCTGCTGGCTGCCCATCGAACCTCTGCTCTTTGGTCTTCAGACCAAACTCACCTCCTACGCGGTTGCCCCCTGCACCACTGGGAAATGCTCCTTCAATCTTTCCTGCTATGGGGGCTTTGCGTGTGAACCCCAGTTCTACCCTTTGGGGCCACATAGACCAAGCCTCCAGTTCAGAGCAGCCCTGGAGGCACTTGGGTGTCTTTGTCGTAGTGCCTAAGTCTCCTGCAGGGTCGTCTCCTCCATTCCCAGCCTGGAGAGTACTTCCAGGCCCCCTCACCCTGGGCACCCTCCCTGGGCACATTGCAGTGGGTCCAGGTCCCTTTTTGGGGTGAAGCGCTCTGACCAGAACCCCTGCCCACCTCTGAGGGTCACAAAGAGTCTGTGGCTCCACACCTGAGCCCAGTGAGCTCCCTGTGGCTCAGTCTAGACCCACAGGCAAGAAGGTCTCTGGCCAGACAGCATGGCGGCTCTCCCTGTGGGCCCGTTCCCATTATAGCTACAGCCTGTGCACAGAGGGAGGGAGGGGGAGAGGCAGCACAAATTTAGGCCACTCTGGATACGATAATTAGTGGCACATTCATCAAATCAGGACAGAACGGCGACTGAGACACAGGACACGTTGCGAACACAGTCCTCATAGGATAAACGAGGCTTTAAGGAGCTATATTTGTTTGGTTGATGAAAGGTCGGGCATGGGACCCCACAGAAGTCCCAGTGGGGACGGGGGTCAGAGGAACCGGGACCTGAAGCCCCGCCCCTCGCCCAAGCAGAAAACATGAGTGCTGACGTTCATTGCTGTAGCACTAGCTGTAGGCCACTTGGAAGTGCTTGACAGCGATTATCACAACTAATCTGTCTGCCACCCCATGAGGTAGGCATTATCCCCATTTTTCTGGGAGGAAACTCAAGCTCAGTGAAGTGACATAATTTATCCAAATTCTAGAGTGTGGAAGTGGCAGCGCTGGGACCAGAAGCTGGGGCTATCTCCCTGGAGAGTCCGCACTCTAGCTCCCCTCTGTCCCGAGGAGGGCAATTTCCTGTCCTCCAGACCCAGCAGACGACAGCAGCCACGACACCCCAGAAGCCAGGTGGCCCGTCCGAGGCCCCCTGTCTCTCATTCTAGCGTTGTTAAGAGCAAGACTTGGGGGCCAGACTTCGCCTTGATTCTGGCTCTGTCTCTTGTCAGCTCTGTGATCTTTGTCTAGTCACTTAACCTCTCTGAACCTTAGTTTCCTCCTCTTTCTATGTATGACAAATACTTATTAAATGTCTGCTCTATGCGACCCACTGTCTCAAATGCTGGTGATACAGTGGTAGACAGGATAGATTAGAAACTCACATTCTACAGGGCTGACATTTAATGAACAAGCACTAGATAGATGGGGAAAAACATTACAAATTGTGATGAGATCTATGAAGGTAACTTAGACAGAGGATACCCGGGGGCTTTGCCTTGTATAGAGCAATCATGGAGGGCTTCTTGGAGGGGGTGACATGAAGGTGAGAACTGGATGAAAAGAAGGGACTAGCCCTGTGAAGCTCGGAGGGCGAGCAAATTAGGCAGGAGGAACAAAAAATGCAAGGGCCCCGAGGTGGAAGCAGCATGACTTTCAGGGGATATAAGAGGGCCATTGTAGAGAATGGGGACAATAATGTCTACCTCAAAGGGTTGTGGAGGTAATAAATGTGGTGATGTTTGGAAAACGCTTAGCGCAGTGGCCGGCACATTAGCAAGGGCACAGTAAATGTGGCTTTCCCCCCCTTATTGTGGTGGTGGCTGTGCCCCCACTCACCACTGCCCATCCTGAGCCCCGGACTCTGAGGGGAGGGGACGGAGGGTATGGCTGGTGGAGGAAGGGTCTTCCTGTTGCAGAAGACTAAGACTTGCAGTGGGGTAGTCCCCTCTCTGGGCACTGAAACTTAGGGTCCCGTGGTTGGAGCTGGAGGTGGAGACAGGGAACCTCTGGGTTGTCCAGCTGTTCCACCTATGTGCCCAGGCCCCTGGAGGTGAGGTTCCAAATGTGCTCACAGTCCTCTGGCCCTTTCCTACCCACGTTGCCCTCTTCTCTCTGGTCCTGGGAAGCCGGAGAACCTGCTGCTGGCCTCCAAGCTCAAGGGCGCTGCGGTGAAGCTGGCGGACTTTGGCCTGGCCATAGAGGTGGAGGGGGAGCAGCAGGCATGGTTCGGTGAGTAGGGGTAGGAGGTGGCAGGAGGGTGGAGGGCTGGCCTTGTGTTGACACATGGCCTCTAGGAACCTTCTCCTCTGCATGAGCAGGTGCAGGTTGGAGATGGTGTTGCACCAGCCAGGGCCCAGGGAGCAGAGGTTCCTCCCCACCCAGCCTCTGGGTCAGTGGATGTCTCCCATCTCCCCGGGGGCCAGGTGCAGGGACATTCTTACCATGAGAATAGTTAAAACAGTGTATGGATTCTTCATACGTGCACACACCATCCCTATTGGCCAGAGGCCTCCATGAGTTCCCTTAACAGCCTGGGTGCTAGAGATTACTACCTTAATTTTACAGATAAGGAACCATGGCCGAGAAACCTGGAAAAGATCGAGTGAGAGTAAAGGGCGTGAAGCCAGGATTTCAGCTCAGATGCCCTAGGGCGCGCTGAGATTTTGGCATAATTGAGTCTGTTCAGCTACCTGGGGATACCTTTTAATGGGCAATATGGATCAGTGTTCAGAGCCAGAACTCTGGCTGCAAATGCCGCCTCTGCCACTTAACGAGGTGTGTGGCTGGGCATCATTTCACCTCTCAGCCTCTTGTGTTTTCATCTGCAAAATGGGAATAATAATAATAGGATGTTCCTTGGGGCTGTGTGAGGGTTAAAGGAGATGAGGCCTAGAAAAGTGCTCAACCTGGGTTAGTATGCACACTCAATAAACAGGAACTGCTCTTATGATTACCTGTGAAAATACTTTGGGTGTCCATTATTACAATTGGTCCTCCCAACAATGCTGGGAGGTATTTAAGACAGGAATCCTTAATTCCTCATTTGGCAGATGAGGGAACGGAGGCCTAGGAGGAAAAGAGACAACCCAAGGGACTTGGGGCCGAGCCAGAGTTAGGGACCGCCTCCCGCCACCCAGCACCAGCTCCTAGAAGCGGTAGTGGGTGAGCAAGGGTTCAGCTCAGCCTGGAGCTGACATGGGGACATTTCATCTTGAGTGCCACCAGCACTTGATTAGTAGCGGCTGCTGGGAGGGTTATGCTTGAAGTTTATGATGCTGACCCTGTGGGAAGGGCTCTGGGATGGATCAATGACTTCTGCCATAGGCTCTGGAGTAGGGGCGGTGACAAGCGTCCTGTGTACGTGTCCACGCTGGTCTGGAGGCATTGCTGGCTTGCTAGGGCAGGGCTGCCTGCCCTTGGTCTGCTGAGGGCAGGGAGTGTTTTTGCCTTTTCCAGGGCACCCTCGTCCTCTTCCAGCAGGATCTTGCTCCGGGTTGCTTACGGGCCACCCTCTGTGTGTGTGTCTGCCTGTCTGTGTGTCTGGGGAGCAGGGTTCGCAGGGACACCTGGATACCTCTCCCCGGAAGTGCTGCGGAAGGACCCGTATGGGAAGCCTGTGGACCTGTGGGCCTGTGGTGAGTGCATCCAAAGGCCCTTCTACCCCCCTGACTGCCTGTACCTCCCGTGCCCGCTCTCCTTTCCCGTTACCACCCCCTGCTGCTCCTCCTCACAAGGGGTTGAAGTTCCTCCTGCTGTTCTCCCCAGGGGTCATCCTGTACATCCTGCTAGTTGGGTATCCCCCATTCTGGGATGAGGACCAACACCGCCTGTATCAGCAGATCAAAGCCGGTGCCTATGATGTGAGTGTCGTTCCTCTCTCCAGGCTCTCTGCTGTCCCTTGGGCCCCTTCCAGTGAAAGCCAGTCCCCAGTGAGGTCAGGACCTGAGGTCTCTCTGCCACTCTCTAGTCATGGGCCAGGCAGTGAGCTGGCTGTGCCTAATGATGGGGCCCTCAAAGTGATGGGGTTTAGTCCATGGGATCCCAGAGGGCAGAAGCAGCAGCAAAACAGGGCAAGAGGTCAGAGGGCTATGGTGGTGGTGGGGGCGGGCAGTGCCGGCCCCAGGAGCCAGGTTTTCTCTCCCTCTCTCCCTCCATACACATACACACACACACACACACACACACACACACACACACACACACACAATAATAGCTAATACTCTTCTAATGCTTTCTATATATTACTACAGTTAATCCTCACACCAATCTAAGACATAGCTACTACCCAGATCACATAACCAAGACATGGTTAAACCCTGGTGGCCTGGCTCTTGTGTCCATGCTTCTAACTACCAAGCTATACTGCTTTTCTACATGGCTGATTTTGGTTTTATACCATATTTAATCCTCACAACATTTCAAGGGACAGCTTGAGGAGTCACGTGACTCACCCAAGGTCATAGAGCCCAGGAGGCAGACCCAGGACTTGAACCCAGTCTTCTGATTCTGAAGTCTGGGCTTTAACCAATGGCCTGTTTGTCTCCAGATAGGGCACAGCTTTAGGCTAGAAGAGGGAGGCCTCCTTTCCCTCTGGTCATTGTTCTGACTTGTCCTGGGGTTAGGAGATGCTCCCCCAACTCCTCCTGGTTGTGGATGCCTGAGTGGACGGCCAGTGGGACCCCTGCCTGCTCCCCTGCCAGTCAGGGGCTGGGAGATCGCAGGGGTGGCCTGGGGTAGGCTGGGCAAACCTGGCCCCTCTGCCCCTTCCAGTTCCCATCCCCAGAGTGGGACACCGTCACCCCAGAAGCCAAGGATCTGATCAATAAGATGCTGACCATCAACCCGTCCAAACGCATCACGGCCGCTGAGGCCCTCAAGCATCCCTGGATCTCGGTGAGCTTTTGTCAACAAGACCCCTCCCAGGAGCCCCTCCAGACCTCAGGGTGAAGGCCCTCACAGAGTCCTGTCCCTGTCACCTCAGGCCCAGCCTGGGGCCAAGGGGGCTGAATCCAAGAGACTCTGACCCTCTATGTTTCTCAGGGGGCAAAGTGGAAATGGGAGGTTGGCATCCAAACTGGGGGTGCTGCTGGCATTGAATCCCGCCTGGTGCCAGGAATGCTAAATGCCTGTAATATTTACAACATCTCCTAGAACAAAGAATTGTCCCCCCAGTGTGCCAACCACATCTATAGGGTGCCCTGCTGAAGGGCCCCTGGGTTGGCCTCCACTCACAGACCTCTCCCCCACCTCCTCCAGCACCGGTCCACCGTGGCCTCCTGCATGCACAGACAGGAGACCGTGGACTGCCTGAAGAAGTTCAACGCCAGGAGAAAACTAAAGGTAACGGGTCCTCACACTCCGTGCCCCTGGACATGGGAGTAGCTTGACCTGGGTCTCCACAGTGGCCAAGAGACCCGCTTTCTAGTTCTTTCCTTCACTGAGTCCAGAAGGATTTGTTGGACACCTGCTGCCGGGGCGGGGCAGTGAGCAGTGCAGAGCACAGATCTGTAACCGGGACATTACGGGGCAGGGGTGAGTGCTGTGACCACACCCCTGAGGCTGGGCGCACACCCGGCAGGGCCATGAACCAGGTCTGGGAGGACTGGGAAGGAACCCGGAAGCTTTCCTGAGCAAGTGGCATTTAAGCTACAACCCTGAAGGATAAGCAGGCATTAGGGGTGTAAAGTCAGCGTGGGCAGGCGTTCCAGATGGAGCAAAGCCTGTGCAGAGGCTGGGAATGCGAGCTTGACCCCTCAGGGGACTGCAGCATTTCCGCGTGGCTGGGAGAGGTTTCAGATGGAGGTGACGAGGCAGGAGGCCATGGCGGGGGTGAGGCCCCCGCTGCCTGGCACTGGAAAACAGTGGTCGAGAGACTTGGGCAGGGGTTGTGGCCCTGAGGAAGCTGCAGTGGGACCCAGGTGAGCCCTGAGCTGCTGGCCTCTCAGCAGGTCCTGCGTGTTCTCAGGGCCCTGAGAGCTCTTGTTCTAGATGTTGCCAGGGATCCCATGAGCAGGTAGGAAAAGGGACCAAAGGGTCCCCAGCTGGTTGGAATGGAGAAGTTTTCAGCATGCTGAGGGACAGATGCTGAGGCCCCAGCTCCCTGGGAAACTCCTCACCAACCACTCCTAAGCCTATCGTGGTGGCTCAGGATGGGGACATGGGCCAAAGGGGTGGTGGCCAGCATGATGTCAAGAGAACTGAGTCTCACCCCCAGCCCCTAGGGGGGTGAGAAGTTTCTAACTCTCAGAAATAGGGATTCTTAAAATCATGGAGTCAGAGAGTCTAGACTCAAAAGGGCCACTGTCCCCCAGGCCCCTTACTGACAGAAGGGCTCCAACCCAGGGACCATGGAAGATGAACTAGTATTGGAGTGGGGTGCTGAGTCCCCCGGGTGAAGGGTGGATGGGGGAGGGACCCAGGAGTGCAGGTCTATCGTCCTTGCCCAGGCAGGAAACTTCCTTGGCCTTTAGGAGCCCCCACTGACAGGTGTCCCCGAGCCAATCACCAGCTCTGGCCAGGCAATGGGAACCTATTAATATCTGCTCCTAGGACAGCCCTGTCCTCGGAGCAGTGCCAATTAAGGTGTAGTTCACCCTGATTTCTCCAGGGAGGTGGGGGTTGGGCTCAGGGCTGTGGGGTGGGGGACAAATGGAGGGGCAGGGACAGAAGGCTTTGGCTTTGTGTCTGGATGGAGCACCTGCCTCTCCTTCCCCACTCCCCTCCCATTTCTCTGTCTCTCCTCTCCCCACTTACCTCCTGCCTCTTCTCCCCTATGCCTGCTCCTCTTTTCTGTTGCAGGGAGCCATCCTTACCACGATGCTGGCCACCAGGAATTTCTCTGGTAGGTGGTAGGACCTTAAAGTCCCAAATGCATCCTGCAAGAGGTGGGGACATTACCATTTTGGATACCTGGCTACCCTTAGGCCAGGGTCCTAGGGAGAGTGGGGGCTGCAGACGACCCTGTGACTGGGGGCTTCTCTCACCTGATGCAAACCTACACCCAGCAGTAGAGAAAAGTCGAAGGTAAGCAAGCCAAAGACCAACCACGAAGGGTCAGAGGTCGAGTCTATCTCCCTCACCTCACAGCAGTGCTGGGGTCCTCAGGCTGGGCCAGCCAGAGGGGAAGGCCTCTGGAATGTTGGGGTACGGGTCCAGGTAGGACTGAGCCAGGCTCTGGGAGTAGCAATATGCCTGTTCCCACCATTCCTGGAGCCCTGTAGCAAAGCAGTCCCCATGCTTTTGTACAGGTGGCCTCTGTGACAAGGCAGCAGGGGCCACTGCCACCCCCGTTTTCTGAAGGAGGAAACAGACGCTCAGGGAGGTGAACTGTGATGGGCCCCAGGTGACACCGATAGGGACAGGCCGAGCCTGCTTTCAGCTCAGTTTGACCGACCCCAGCACAAGTACCCTTGACCAGGGTAGGTCACCAAACAATCCAGGGTCGTTGCCTTTGGCCTTGGCCAAAGCCAGGCTGGTCAAGGCAGGGAGTGCCTAATGACCTGTGGCATGTGGACCTGAAGAGAGAAGGGGAAGGGATTGGTGTCAGGGCTTAGCAAGAAGCTCCCCCTGGCACGCTGGAGCATGCTGGGGCCACTGCAGCCAGGCACTTCTCTCCGGGGAGCCTGGAGGCTGACAGGGCAGCTGAGCAGATATAGCAAAGCTCACCCGAGGGGCCCTCTGACTGGGGCTGGTGCCAGGCAGAGAGGGCTGCTGTGGACACGTGGCCTGCTCTGCAGCAAAGGGTGGGCTCTGGGGTGCTGGAGCTCTGGCTTTTCTGAGAGGGTCCACCTGCCTGTTTAACCAGCTGGAGGAATGAGAGCCAGGGAGGGAAAACCCTGGAACTTCAGGTCGGAGCGTTCGCCACCTTCTTGAACTGCCTTCCCACTCTCTCCCCAGACAAGGAGCCTGCAGCTCCTTACACTGCAACATGAGCCACTCAGACTGTCAGAGTCTTTTTTTAACAGCTGAAGTGCCCCTGAGAACTCCAGTCCAACTTACAAAATGGGGCCTGGGGGTCAGTGCCAATGTCTAGATGTGCCTGGGGGAGCAGGGCGGTGGCTTTTTAAAAGCCTTTTTGGGAAAGAGTTTCCAGGACTTAAACACCAGGAAATTTCATGGAAAAGCCCAGATTTCTGTATTCTCTTGAAGATCAGAATACATGGTCTCCCAGGACCCACCGTCCTACAATAGTGGACTGAAGTTGAGAGGGGGGTCCCCTGAGGCTCGAGGGGCAAGCACTCCCCACACCTCACCAGGCATCCTAGTGCATCCCACAAAGCCTGTGGACAGCCATTCTTCGGCTTTGGATCCAGAGGTACCCAACCCTGCATTGCTTTGCAAGAGGGAAACTTTCAATGAGAGCCTGGAAGGGGTCATTGGAAATGTGACAGTGACCGGAAAGCTGGACCAGCCCTGAGCCCTGTCCTTTAGAGCCTCAGGAGCTACAAGATCCTGTACCACTCTTGTCCCCTGCTCACCCTCTTCAGGCCATCAGCAGAAGGACTGACGGCGGCTACCATTTATTGAGCATCTACTGCACGGAGGTCAATTGCACACTAAGCACTTTATAGATACCCTGTCTCGTTTAACTAAAGGCATCTGCTTGAGGTCTGAGCAGCCAGGTGCCAGGCAGAGCCGGGCTGGGCACTCATGCCACTTCCTGGCTGATGCCTTCCCTTTCCATGGTCTCTGGCCAGGACGTGATGGGGGAGGGAAGGGGGGAATGACAGAGGTGGGGCCTCCCTGAGAGCTTTCGCTCTGCTTTATCCGGGCCACCAGGAACACACCATCTCTGGCCTGGGGCTCCAGAATTTGAGGATGGGGAGGCCTCTGTCCCCGGGGATGGGTGCTCCGGCCGGAGTGGGTGGGACCCAGAGAGGGGCATCTGCCTCTTGTCACTGGCAAAACTCGGCTCGCAGCTGTCCAGAGTCAGTAGGCAGGGCCGACATATGACCTCCATAACAGCATGGGGCTAAAATTAGAGCCGGCTGGGCTGGGGAGGGAGTGTCCAGCCCTGGGCCGGGCAGCCAGGACTCCGGGTTGGCCACCAGCAGCACGGGTGGTGACCGGGATCCAGAGGGAATCCCCGGGCTGAAGCAGCAACCCCACGGCCCTGGGACACACGGGATACCTCCCTGAACCCATGGGGCCGGGGGCTCACACTTGAGATCTCTGAGAACTGGGGAGCTCAGGCTCACCCGGTGGGCTACCGGCCGTCCCGTGCTCCAGAGGAGGAAGGAGGAGCGGGAGCTGGAGGTCTCCCCGGATCGCTGAGCCAGCACCCCGTCCTCTGGCTGCCCGGGGATGCTGCTCTTCCTCGCCCTGTGGGCCCTGGTGCCCTGCCTGGTGTTGGTAACCCTCTACTTTCTCTCCTCTGTAGGAGGGAAGAGTGGAGGAAACAAGAAGAACGATGGTGTGAAGGTAAGCCCCCCTGGAGCCCGCCAGGGCCTGCCTCTGGCAGCATTTCCACCAACGGGGCCTGGCGTTCAGGGCTGGGGCGAGACCCAGGCCTTGGCTGCTGGTGCTCCCACAGACCTGGGCTTCGGTGCCCCCCCCCCTCACCAGAATTGGCGGAGGTGGGCGGGGGAGGGGGACGGGGAGGGTTGAAAGCAGGTGGGAGATGCAGGTGGCCTGGGGTTGGGGTGGGTACAAGGAAAGCAGCAGGTCCGAAGGAGGTTTCTGGGGTTCTCTGGGGCTGGAGGACTGGTGAGCAGGAGGGTACAAGGAAGGGACAGAGATGATCATGAGGGGTGACCTCCCACTTCCCGAGTGTGGGCTGTCTAGAATGGGCCCCTGACCCAAAGTATACCCCAGTCTAATCCACAAAATTTGTGGAGATGAAGAGCCAGTCCTTGGCTTTGGGGTCCAGAGGTACCCACTTCCAAGGCCTGCCTGTTCAGTGCCAAGCATCCCCTCCTCCCCCGGCCCCAGGCCTGCCCTCTGTCCCCACCCCGATGCCCGATGCCCGAGTTACTTCCTCCACACCCCACCAGCCCCTCCTCCCCTCCTCTCTCTTCTCCCTCTGCTCTCTGGGGCCTGTTCCCCGCTCTCTGCAACCCCCTTCTCCCTGCCACTGGCTCGCCTTGTGGGTTCTCCTCTCTTGAGACCCTTCCTTTCTCTGGGCTCAGAGCCCTGCCTGGCCAGGGCCACAGGGCTGAGCTGTGCCCAGGACACTGGAAGGTATGGGACGCTGTCCAAACACAGCCACCCAGGTGGGCTGCTGGCTCCATGGCTTTGTTTGTAGTGGCATTTACAGTCTCAGGCCGCTGGCTTTGGTCTGTTAGGGTTCCCTGGGCGGGGATCTGGGATTTGGGCCTCCCCTCTGCTCTCAGCCTTCCGCAGGCCTGAGTTTCCCCACGGGTACAATGGGTGGGGCAGGAGGGGTGTGCACGCCAGGATTTCAGCTTTAGAAAGAGACAAGCAGGAAATTACAAAAGGCAACAACGCCCTATCTAATCATTTCTCCTTCTCATCTTAGGTGCTTGAGGAGTACATAATTATTTGGTTATCAGCCGAAGTCAGTGGTGTGCAAAGTGAATTCCTTAGAACCCAAAGGTTGCGAGGAGGCACCTCTGGTAGCAGGTGGGGTGGGGTGGGATTAGTAAGTGGGGGTTGAGCCCCACAGCGTCTAGGCTTCCCATACCTACTTCAACCAGGGGGCCGGGGCGGGCCTAGCAGCTGCAGGCCTTGGCTGCTTACTTGATCGCCCTGAGCCCGTGTTTCCTCACCCAAGCAATGGGGGTAAAAGTGGTTCCCACCTCCCAGGGTTGGCGAGGATAAGCCAAGACCCTGTGTGTTGAGGGCTCGTCACGGTGCAGGAGTGTGACCCATGCTCGTGAGGTGCTGGTCAGTGTCATCTTCTCTGTTTTATATATTGGACTTTCGAGTAAGAAAGTCTTGAAAACAAAGTTTGCTCAAGAAAATACTTGGGAATCCACAGGTTTAGAGCTGACTCAGTTTCTGAAGTTAACACGCACACGCCCCCAATCCTGTAACTCAGAATTGAGTTTCAGCTCACTTGCTGCTTTGGGTTACCCACAAGTCAATCCCTTCCCCAATTTGAAAGAGTACTGAGGGGATGTACAATGTTGGGGTGGCTCGGTTTGGAGCAGGTGGGGCTCTCTCTGGCCCTAGTGTGTAGAAACTGGGGTGCTGGGTTCTCTGGGGGAAATCACATATGGGTCAGAGGCCTTGGGCGCTGGTGGGCTGTGGGCCAGGTCAGTGGAGGAGGGGACAGAGGGAGGGCTGTCCTGGTCTGCTTGCCTCTTCGGTGTGGCCTTGGCAAAGGCTACCTCAGAGCCACCGGGTGTGAGGTCAGGGCCTCCCTCTGGCAGGGTCTTGGGACAGAACTCTAGCCTGGCTCTTATCTGGGCAAGGCCACAAGGCAGAGACTGTCCGAGGGCAAGGACACAACATGGTGGGGCCCCCACTTGTCACTGCAGGGCTTTCCAGTGGGTGCAGCTGCTCTTGCCTGCAGTGCGGGACAGACCCGGAGTGACTTCTCAGGGCGGCCTGGGTGTAGATAACAGAAGCTCAAGGGCTATTCCCAGCCATCTCTCTGGCACTAGCCTTCTTCCCTTCCTTGAGAAAGTGGAAGACAAGAGTGAGCCAGAAGCCTTGCCCAGGATCCGGGACACTCAGTCTGCAGTATGTCACTCTGGGGGTCCAGCCATGTTTTCACTATGAGAGAAACTAGAACTCAAGTCAAGAAGCTGTGGGATTGTGTCCGGGCTCCACGGTTTTCTCTCTTGGGGACCTGGGTCATCACTTCTGCCATCTGTGCGAGGGCAAGTGGCAGCTGTTAGTGGAGCCTGGTGGAGTCATCGTGGGCTCCTTTCACCCTCACACGTTCAGCCAAAGTGGGGAAATACAGGTTCTTCCCACAACTCGATCCCTAGAGACAAACGACTGATTTCATCTGGGGCTTAAATGGGGAAGCAGCGACTGGCCCCGAGGCCGGAGGGAAACCGGCCGGTGGAGTTGCAGATACGACGCGATACCGTACATTATGGGCTTTTAAGGGCTTTCTGGGGCTGATTTTGATCCTTCTCCTTTGCTACCATCCTTGCTAACCTGAGAACCACACTTTTCTCCATGTGGTTGTAAGGGAGGTGACTCTACCTTCAGTGAAAGCCCCTTGGAAATCAAACTCTGCTGGTCAGTGTGGGGTTATTGTTGGTATCATCATTATTTGTGACTCAGGGAAAGAGAGTCTATTGTCAAGAAGCAATGTGCTCTCCCAACCGCCTTTAGGCCTCTACTTCTATGTGGAGGGACTGACTGCTCTCACCCCTCAATCCCACTCACTGCCCCTGTTGGTGTCCCATGCGTGCTGTTGTGACCTCTCTCTTCCATGTCCCATCCTGTCACTGTATAGTCTCTGCTCTGTGTTCCCTCCTCGTGTCCCGCCTGGAACCTCCAGGCTCCCAGGCCACGCCTCAGATTTTGGCTGAGAGCTGAGCTGAGAAGGCCTGTCCCCTCTCACACACACTGTGCCTGGCTTGGCTCTATCCAGGAGTGAGGCTGACACTAAGAGGACAGGGGTAGAAAGGAGAGGAGAGGAGAGGAGAGGAGAGGAGAGGAGAGGAGAGGAGAGGAGAGGAGGGAAGGGGAGTAGAGAGGAGAGGAGAGGAGAGGAGAGGAGAGGAGAGGAGTGTAGAGGAGAGGAGAGGGGAGTGGAGAGACTGACTGCAGGCTGCTGGCTTTGGAAGTCACACTGTCCAGCTCAGCTGGAGCAGATGCAGGGGCTATGAGTATTTACCCTGGAAATGCCCATTGAGGCATCCCTGCCATGTCTGTAGAGGCCCTGGATGGAAAGCACAGGACCTCAGGCTCCAGGCACTCAGAGGTTCCTAGATCTTGGGAGTCAGAAAGCCCAGAATTAGACCCAGGGACCCTCAGAGAATACCCAGCGCCTCCCACTGGCAGCCTACCCCGAGGGCATCTCAAGTCCCTCCTTTGGTCCTGCTGCAGTACAGCGAGGAGAGCAGCCTCCCAGCTTCTCAGATATCAGTGCATCCAGGAAGGATGAGCCTTTGAAGTGTGGTCAGGCTGTGAGTGCCCAGAGGCCTAGGCAGTGCCTGCAGTGCGGGACAGACCCGGAGTGACTTCTCAGGGCAGTGATCTGCATTCAGGCATTCCAGCCTCTGCTCTGCTAATGACCAGCTGCGAGACCTTGGGCAGATCACTGCCCTTCTCTGGGCCCCAGTTTCCCCTCTGTGCAATCCAAGTGTCAGCCTTGGCCTCGCAACATTTTATGAACATGAGTCTTTAAGACCCCTCGCTTAGAGCTGAGAGAAGAGGATAGTCTACACTTGTCCCTCTTTCTCTCCTTTGCTTGGTTCCATAGCCAGTAATACAGGGGAAGCTGCAAATCCCCCCAAAGCCAGAAAAGGCTGAAGGCCAGGAACCAAAGACTCAAATTCTGGGCCCCACTGTGTGTCTGGCTATGCCTCAGTTTCTCTATCAGCATAAAGGAACTGAATGAACAGGCCAGTCACTGGGAAGCAGTGAACATAAGCAGGATTTCAAAGGCCACTTAGGGGACTGGATCCCACACCTGGCCCTGATCGGAAATCTGGAGATATTGTTTAAAACGAAGATCCCAGGCCACACCTCAGACCGAGTTTCCGAATTCCATGGAGGGGCCT
This sequence comes from Lyroderma lyra, assembly GCA_004026885.1. Taxonomy (NCBI): domain Eukaryota; kingdom Metazoa; phylum Chordata; class Mammalia; order Chiroptera; family Megadermatidae; genus Lyroderma; species Lyroderma lyra. The sequence goes on from PVJL010000131.1 coordinate 19,840, forward strand.
GGCTACGTATGTTTTTGACAAGTTTCCCCAGTGACTATGGCACTCAAGAAAGGAGTGGGATCCTTTCAGCAGAGATGCACGGGAAGTCTGGAAGGAGAGATGGGCCCTTATCCCCAGACTGGAGCGCCCTGTTGTCCTTCAAGGGCTTTGGATTCTGGAGGCCTGAGGCAACTGGTCGCAGAGACCCAGGGTTGGCTTCCCCCATCAGAGCTCCTTGTAGAGGAAGCCCTGGTCCAAGGGAGGCCTGGCCTGGAGCTCGGTGGTTGGATTGTGAGACCCAGGCACGAGACCCCAGAACTTCAGGTTGAGAGAGGTTAGCTGTTGCTGGTCCTTGCTCTGATGCCCCGCCAGCAAGGGACCACAGAGGATGACCCTGAGGCCCATCCTCCTTCCAAACCTCCCTGTCATTCGTTCCTCCACTCCCTGCCGTTTTCACGCTGTGTCTTTTCCTGTCCCATCTCTTCTCCTTGTTTTTCCAGAAAAGAAAGTCCAGTTCCAGCGTTCAGTTAATGGTGAGTGTCTGCCGTCTCCCAAACGCCGGTAAATGCTGGGCCTCGAACCCTCGCTCCTGCCTCCCTCCTGCAGGCTGCACTGGGAACCCGGGGCGGGGAGAGGGCGCTCAGGGCGTGCTTGGTACGTGTGCCTCGTGTGACAATATGTGTGTTGTGTGTGCGTGTTGTTGGCGTGTTTCTGTTGACACCTCCAACTTCATGGCCCAGACCAGCAGCCTGACAGTAGACCTGAGCACTCCCTTGGGTGTGAAGTGGACCCGAACCCCATCACACATCCAGCCCTTGGCTTTTCGCTTCTCCCCGCCCTCATCTCAGGGCTTGGTTTGTGCCAGGAGCGGCGAAGGGTGGGGTGGCTTGGTTTGGCCAAAGTAGTGGGCGACGTAGAGGCCCTTCTTGAGCAGGGCTACTCAGGGCCTGCCGGTGGCAGAGGAGCCACCAGCCCCTAAAGGTTCCAATGGTGGCATGGTGGCCCATGTCCCTTTTCTTCTGATTCCATTGCTGTCTCCCTCAGTGGTGTGGTGTTTCGCCCCCTAAAAAGCCCGGCCTCTCTCAGACCGGTCTCCCTCTCTGTCTTTCTTCCTCTCCTGCCAGCGTGTGCCTTCCTCCCCCATTCTGCGGCCACCCTGTGCCTCTCGGCTCCTCCACATCCCCTCTTTGCTCCCCACGCAGACAGGAACCAGGAGCCCCCCAGCCCTTCCAGAAAGGCCAGGGTTCTCCTTGCACCCAGCCCTTCCTCCGAGCCCCGCCCCGCCCCCAGCCACCTGCTTAGCGGGGCCCCGCCCCTCCTCAGGCTTGGAAGTGGCAGGGTTTTCAGAGCAGCATCTGGATGGCAGGACCAGTGAGGCCCACAGACACCGGGCCGCAGCACCAGGCAGCCGGGGCAGCCCCGCACGGGCCGCGCCTCCTCCTGCGGACCAGGGTGGCCTCACCGCCTCCCATGTTCTCTCTGGCAGGAATCTTCGGAGAGCACCAACACCACCATCGAGGATGAAGACACCAAAGGTAGGGGTAGTCTCGCCTTTGGCATCTGGGTCCCGGGGCCTCCTGGCAGTCCCCCTTCACCGATGGGCCCCGGGGCCCCTGTGCCGGCCTTGTGCCGTGATCCTCTGCGGGGAGCCTCGCTGTGGCTCCTTCCAGACCGGGCACGTTGTTTCCCCGAGGGGGAGACGCAGCCCACTAACGGTACACAGACGGACTTTCCTTATTGTAGGGTCCCACGTTTACTACGTGTTAGAAAAACACAACTGAACATATTCAAGTCATAAATGCATCACAGTGGTATACATTTTCCTTTTGAAGTGTTTTGGAAAATTTTTCTGAGTTGGTTTTTTTCAAAGATGAAGTAATAATAGTAAGGGAAGGGGAAACAGAGATGCAGAGAGTTCAGTCAACTAAAGTATGGCAAACCCTGCCTGAGAACAACCCGAAACGCCGGGGCGACTGCGGCCAGTGGCTGACAGTCCTCAAAAGCCCTCAGATGGACGTGGGGACAAATCCCCAGATAAGTGTGATCGGATAGTAAGAGAGGAGTTAATGAGGACAGTAATAGGACTACTGGCTGCCTTTTATGGGATGCTTGCTCTGTGCTACAGTCTGCGTGCTTTTTATATTGACCTGAGCTTCACAGGACCCCTGTGGGGGAGGTGCTGTGAGGAACCCCATTCTACAACCCCGGAAGCAGAGGGATAGAGTCGATTGGCCCCAGGCCCCAGAGCTTGTAAAGGTGGAGTCAGGATTTGAACCCAGGCAGTACGGCTCCAGGGCCTGGCGCCATACCCATCTCTCTGGAGGTCTCGGTGTGTGCAAAGTGTGCGTGGAACTTGGAGGAGGGATGACGGAGCTCTGACTTCCGCTCAGGGGACACCCAGCCTGGCTCATGCCCCAAGGACAGGGGCACCAGGGAGTGCAGGGGTTCTCTCACTCTGTGCGTGTCAGAGATGCCTGGGAGTCTCTGACATCTGGGAAAACACGGTTGACCTGAAGAGATCGCAGCTGTATCAGCTTAGACACTTTTTTAAAGGAGTTGAATTTGCCTCTAAAAGAATGTAATGATGGTGGCAGGGGACGAGCATTTTAGTACATGACAAATGTTTTTGCACAATTGCATCTCGGGCTGTAGGGCAGGTTTGACACACTAAGCACCATGGCTGCTTCTTGACTCGGCCAGGATACCCTGGCAGCTCAGCCTCGCCCTGTGTGTGTCCCTCTCTGGTCATTCCCAGCTGGGGGAGTGCGATATGGTCACTATAACCATAGTGGCGCTAGAGCAAACCAGTCTTCTATGACAGCACTAGTAACAACCCTCAAAAATACATGATCTTAAAGAAGAACTCCCTGTCAGGGTCAAATTAGCATTCTAAGTCCCTCGAATGTGGTTTTCTAATCACATTTCTGGCCCTGCCCCTGTGAATTCTGATTCCATAGGTCTGTGTTGGGCTGTGACATGGCGATTCTAAGACAGTGCCTATATTTGAGAATCACTGTCCCGAGGGTAAGATTGGGATTTTGAGGAGAGTCGTTGTGGCCTCCTATTCCTGGTTCAGAGCAGACAGGGACCGTGGACATGAGCTGGCTCTGGGCTCCTTCACGAGCGTCCATTTGCTGGGTGACCTTGGATAACTTACTCAACCTCTCTTAGCCTCAGGGTCCTTAACAGTAAGGAGGTGATGATAATAGTACCTACCTCCGAGGATTGTGCAGATGAAAGGAGAGGCTGTGTATAAAGTGCTTACAGTCTTTGGCACATGGTAATTGTTTAATAAATCTTAATTTTTTTTTTTCAACTAGAGCTTGGGGTTGACAGGAAGCCCCATGACATTTCTGGAACATCAATCTTACTCAAAGATTATTTTAAGGCAAATATTTATACATTAAACAGACAGAAATATTTGGAAGAGAGCGCAACATTTGTATGCACTATTCATGTAAAAAGTGAGCTGCCAGAGACATTTTCCACCTGGGCCGATGACTCTGGGTTGCATCCCTGACGTCCCACACTTACAATCATAATTCTCTGCTGTAGAGAGAACAGGATGGGAAAATTTGTGAAGTCTTGAATATGAGTTCACCTGGGCCCCTTTTACAGAGGGCACCCTGAGGCCCAGAGAGGAGAGAGGGCACATGTGGGTTATTCGTGGCAGAACCGGGAGCCCATTCCCTGCCCCAGTTCCCCCACATGTGAAAGGCCATGTCTGATGGAAGAGAATCTGGCTCAGCCAGAAGCTTTTCCCCGTGTTTGGCAGAAGAGGGGAGCCCTGTGCCTCCCTCAGCTTCTCCAGGCCTCAGAGAAAGTTTCCAGAAAACCATCTTCTGGTGTTAATTTGTTAAATCTTCTTCCTAAGTGAGAACAGCAGCTGGTGGGGTGGATTCTGACCTAACATTCAAGTTAATTAGAAATGTCATCCTCCAGGGAACATTTTCCCCTGAGCAAAGAAAGGGACATCAATATTTCAGAGCACCACGAGCTCCATGCACAGGCCTCTCCCCTCTGAGCATCACTGGGCTCCGCCAGGCGTCCTCCCCACTCCTACCTCCTCCTGGTCAGCTACATGAAACATTAGCTTCCTCTCCAACCCAAAGAGCTGCCTCGGAATCTCAGCAGAGACATTCTGGGAAGTATCAGTCAGGAATGCTGATCCTAGCTGAGCCTCGGCATGCTGTGTGACCTTGAGAGAATGCCTTAACCTCTCCAGGGCCTCAGCATTCCCATCTGTAGGGGAGCACTCCTGGACTGTCTGGGTGAACACCTGAGAAATGAGAAAAGCCACAAGTTGCTACTGAGCAGCTGGACGAACCCCTCACACACAGCAGTGGGACTGCTGAGTAGCCCAGAACCAGAATGAATTTCTCCAGACTTAAGGAGCACTAGATTCCCAGATCTTTTGTCTCAGAGAATGAAACTACGGAGATTCCTGCCTACTGGGCTTCGATTATTATACTTGGTATCCTGAGTGGCTGGAGTCATAGCCAAGTAAGGCACTATCTCTGGCTATATTAATAGAGGTATAGTGTCTAGGATGGGGAGGGGATAGAGAGTGCTACCCCAAACTTGATATTGATCATATCTAAGCCACACCTTGGGTTATGTGCTTATACTCAGAGAAACATCCTGAAGAGCAGAGGGCCAGCTTGAGTCAGATCCTGTAACTACATCCTGAAGGACTTCGGCCCTGAGAAGAGAAGACTAGTCAGGGAGAGGGCATAGAGGCTGGGGGAGTAGGCACTCATTGCAGGGTCCCAGAAGGTAGAGAGGGACCAGAACCATAGCTAGGGGCTTTCAGGGGGAGAGATTTCTTTTCTTTTCTTTTCTTTTCTTTTTTTATGTGGGTAGTTCCCTGGCTGGGAATCGAACCCAGGCCGCAGCGTGGACAGCGCCGAAGCCTAGCTACTACACCACCAGGGAGCTCCCTGGGGGGACATATTTCAACCTGAAAGAAGAATGAGACAATCACCTGAGAGCTATCCAACAGGCTGCTTGGCAAGCTGCAAGCCCTAGTTTCAACCAAGACCAAACTGTCACATATTGGGCTGCGGGGAAGCACCCCTAGTTGAGGTTAGAAACTAGGGGTCCTCAACAGGAACTTTCAATTCAAAGACTGGCAGCTGATAATAATCCCAGCTCTCATTTACGGAGTCCCAGGCACTGCTCTAAGTGCTTAACATAATGCGTCATTATTTACATGAATGAGTTGATATAAAGGTCTTGGAAGAGTAGCTGGTTCTTAGTGAGGACCATATATATGTATGTATTAGCGATTTCTATTGATATATTCTTAACTCACTTAATCCTCAGAACTACCCTATGAGGTAAGCACTATTAGTAGCGCCATTATACATATGGGGAAACTGAGGCCTGGGCATGTCCCTTGCCCAAGGTCACATAGTCAGGAAGTAGCAGAGCCAGGATCCAAATTCAGGAGAGTGAATCCATGCCCTGGACCATTTTTTCTGGCTTCTCTGAGATGGCAGTGAGACGTAGCCCATGGGAGACAGGGCATGAAGCACAGGCTCATGGAACATTCGAGCAGGGGAGGCAAGGGAGGTGGCACAGGTCCCATGGCCCTCCGTGAGCACACGAACTTGCTCTGGGCCATCACCTTGACTCCGTGTGGGACAGGCTGGAATGAGGTGGCTCCTGGCAGGGGTGGGTTTCTTCCCATCCTCGGTCTCCAGCTGCCTTGCAGGAGGGCGAAGTTGAGCAGGAGGCCAGGCTCTTAGGCTCCTAGAGACAGAGGCCAGCAGGTGACTCGGGAAATTCCAGAGAACAGGACAAAGACAGCAGCCCCACCCAGGTTTAATGTCATCCACACATTCATTCATTCATTCATTCATTCCACCTCTGCCTCAGCCCCAGGCAAAGCCCCAGAGTGACCTGGCGGAGCTCATGGTCTAAGATGGACTCATTCCCAGCCCTGGTGATTCTTAGCACAGCCAAGAGAGAAAGAATCATTGTTCACTGTGGTGATCGACATTGAAGACGGTCATTGCTCTGTCTACTGATGACCTACCATGTTCTGCTGGGGGAGGGGCTCGGCCCTGAGGGGCGTGTGGTGTTGGGGAGAGTGTGATGGGCTTTGGAGCTACAAATGCTGGTTGGGCAGTCGGTCCACTGGTGTGGACTATTTAACTTCCCTCACCTCTGGTCTGTCCTCTCTGACAAATGACAGCCACATGAAGGTGTGCTGGGAGCCTTCAAGGTTCCAGAGACTGGGCACGCAGCACAACGCCTGGCACACCCATTTGGTAATGCCTGTTGGGGCAGGCCTGTTCCAGGCTCAGGAATTCAGTGGGCCAGGGGCCACGGCCCATCCTCCATGGAGCTTGTATTTGAGTTGGGGAACAGAGAAGCATATGGACCCAGTGTGTCAGAGAGCGTGTTGTGGCGGGGGGGTGGGGTGCCAGAGTCCTGTGGAAAAGGCCCTGGGCTGGGAGCCCAAGTCTGCACCCTGTATGTTCCATGTCCTTTGGCAAGTCACGACCCCCCCGCCCCCGGGCCTCCATTTCCTCAATAGTTTGATAAAGAGGTCGAGTCCCTGGTCTCCAGCGGTTCTGCCAGCCTGGATGTTCTGTGACTCTGTCCCTCTGGGTCTGAGGGGAGCTCCCTGGTGTGTGATAGGGTGGGGTGGCATGGACCGTGATGGGGAAAGGGGCAGGGACAGGGCCTCAGCCAAGCGTGGTCTCTCTCCCACGTTCCCAGACTGAGAAATGGGCTACATGTCCATCTCCCTCACCTGAGGCTTCTCCACAGGCCGATGAGCTGACCAGGTTGGGAGCTAAGCTTGAACTTGGGGGAGGAGGCAAGGAGGAGCTGCTCTTGGGAATCCACGGGAGGCTTCTGGGAGGACTGTCCTTCTGGGAGCCAGCATACCAACTTGAAATTCCTTCGTCACCGAGGCTCAGTCTCCCCAGGTGTCAGGTGGCGGAGATTGGTCCCGTGCACATCCCGGGTGTCTGTGAGGAGCAGATGTGACAACTGTATGAGAGGATGCAGGACATGGCACTTACACCATGTGCCTACTGCGTGCCAGACTTTGGTCCGAGTGCTTTGTGATCTCATCCCTCTCTCATCCCACCCACGTGAGAGGGTACCGTCATCTCATCTGACAGACTGGGAAACAACTTTGTGGCCCACAGTTGCACAGCTTGTCAGGACCTGGGCTAGAATTTAGATGAAGCCTGTCAAGTACTAAAGCCTGGGTCCTTTCCATGATATATTTAGCACGGAATAAATGAGAGGTGATGGCGTCCCCCTTTTACAGATGGGAAAACTGGGGCTCAGAATATCACACGTCTAATAAGAAAAGTGACATCGAATGCTTTGACAGAAAAACAGCAGAAGTTTGTGGTGTTTCAGTGGCGGCAGGGGAAGCCAGGTCTCAGCAACTGGGATTCATTATGCCTAGAAAGTTCTGGAAAGCTCAATGTCTGATTTCTAAGGCAATCAAGTAGAACAAAAAGCTCACCCAGACCTAAGGGATGAGGAAGCCCTAAGACCTTCCTTTGCAGGCCCAGTTTGGGCCATGGGGGAGCCCCTGGCTTGTGGCTGATGGAGACAGTGACCACAGTTGACCTTATTTTGATTCAGTGGTGGGCTTGCCAGACGTACCGTTTTAAATGGGACAGAAAACATTGGTACTGCCCCGTTGCAAACGGTACGTATGGTCAGCCAATCGTATTGGGCTAAACTCAACGTGTCAGAGGCTGGCCAAACGTACCGTTTGCAACGGGACAGTACCGTTGTTTGCTGTCCCATTTAAACATAGATGTACTATTTAAAATAGTACATTCGATCGGCCTATTCAGTGGGCGAAGCAAGGTGATAGGGAAGAAGGTGATAGGGAATTAAGATCTGGTTTCAAATCAGGCCTAGAGTCAGGATGCCCACCAAGCTTGCTTTTGGAGCAAAGGCTGCCAACTAAGACATTGGCTCTGTCTTTTGAGGGAATTTTCATACCCTTTTCACCTTTCTGGGCCTCAGTTTCCTCTTCTGTGAAATGGGAGTAATGATGCCTACCTGCGAAGGACACTGTGAGGATAAATGAGACCATCTAGATGAGGCCCTCAGGTCCCAATGCAGGGTCTGACATGATGAGGACTCAGGAAATGGTAGTTGGTGCTTCCTTACTATCACAATTGCTACTATTTCTGTGTCCCCTCCTCCCTTTCAGTGCGGAAACAGGAAATTATAAAAGTGACAGAGCAGCTGATTGAAGCCATAAGCAATGGAGATTTTGAGTCCTACACGTGAGTCGGCCAAGCCCATCCTGCATGTCCTGCCTGGATTGTTGTCTGGGGGAGCTGATGGCTAACTTTGGGGGTTCTCTGATCCTCAGTCACTCACTGTGCATGTGCTGGGAATCAGAATGAATTCATATTTCCATTTTGCATTCACACTTCATGCTTTAATTAAGCTTTTTGTTCATAAAGCTTCTCTCCATCTCAGTCCTGTTCCTCACATCTCGTTCCCCAGGAAGAGCTCCAACAGAACTCCTTTGCTTCCCCACGGAAAGCGGGTGTGGTTTCCACGGCAGCATGGGCCTCCTAAGGAGATGAGCTGGGCAGAAGGGGTGGGAGGCAGGTCCCTCCTCTGTTTCACCCTGGGCCTCCTCAGACCTCTAAGCTCAGCTGGGCAGGAGTAGGAGGAACCCATAGGGTGTGTACTTCCAGTAAGCTGGGAGGAACAAGGAAATCTCAAAATGAAAGCTTAATACTCTGGGGAATAAGACAGGTGCACAAAAATAACATAAAATGAAATAGGTGATAGACATCCCCTGCACACCTGCGCCAGTCATGGAGGTGGCCGTGTGCAAAGGCTGCGCTGGAGCGCCCCCTGGTGGTCACCCACACCCTTCCTCGTCTGGCCTAGAAAAGCAGGCCCTCAGCCTGCCCCCAACTGGCTCCAGGGAGAGTGAGGAGGATTCTGGACAGAGGCCTCAATTTCCCTGCCAGGGCTGACAAAGCCTGGGCCTGGAGACCCCACATATGCTTTTTGGTGGACAAAAGCTGCCAACTAAGGCAGAATGACCCTTGCCTGTTGGATTCAGGGGAGGTGGGAACAACCTGGCTCGGATTTGCTCCTTGGGCAGCCTGTTTCTGGTTTCTGCTGATACCAGGGGCTGAATTTGTCTCCCAAAGGCTGGCAGGTCCTGCCAGATGACACAGCAGGGTGGGAGGGTTTCAGCAGCAGTGGATGGCAAAGCCCCTGAAATCTACCACGTATCTCTGGAGGAACAAGGACCTTGGAAGGTGCAGGTGTCAGGCTGATGCCGCATGTACGTGTGTGTGCATGCATGTCCTTGTCCATGCGTGCATGCTTGTGACTGTGTGCACAGGGTGTGTGTGCACAGAGGTGTGTGCATGTGTGCACTGGGTGTTGCATAAAAGCATGGAAATGTGCCATTAAATGGGTTTTCCAGCTAGCCCTAGACAGAGTTAAGTTAGCCATGGCAGAGCCTGAGATACTCTGGTGGGACACGGCCAGGGAGAGGAAAAGAGGTGGCTCCTGTGGACCCCAAGCCTTCCAGTGCTATTTCTGGGAACACTTCTTCCTGTAATGGCTCTTCCTCTGGCATCTGTGGCCTCCTCTAGGTTTTGAGCCCTTGCCATGACCTTTGGGGCCCATGGTGCCCTGAGTCTGGCCCTGTGTAACCCTGGATAAACCCTCTCACCTCATGAGACTTGGTTTCCCTGTATGTACAGCAGAGTTGGAGCAGATGGTCTCTGGGTCCTGGAGGTAGGGACACCTGGACACTTCCAGGAGAGGACCTTCCCCAGTGGGAGTACTCAGTCTCCTAGACACTCAGAGCTCATATCCCCAGCCTTGGAGGATCCTGCCATTGGATGGGTCCTGAGCATCCTGTATGGTCTGAGCACAGCTCCCTAGCCCCTGGCTAATCTACCTGGAGAATCTGAGGTCCTGAGTGGAGAAGCGAGTTGTCTGGGGTCAGTCACAGTGACAGGACAGTCAGGGCAGAGTGGAGACAGAGTATCCTGCACTCACCATGGAGTCCAGTTCAGAAAAATGCTAGGCCTGACAACCTGCTCCAGTGTCTCCACTTCCTCCCCAGGTTGGGATCTTTAGTCCTGGAAGTACGTGTCCCTGGCTTCATCATCATTGTCATGGGGGTCCATGTTGTGCCACAAAAGATTCTAGAGACCTCAGGGTGGGAGAGACAGATTTTCTCTTTCCCCACCTGGGTGTCAGGACCTCTCAGAAGACTGAGGTTTGGAAGGGAACTCTGCACTGAAAATACACAGCTGAGGGCCTCCCGGGCCATGCATAGACGTGCACCTTCCTCCAAGGCATTGCTTTGTGGAATGCTATTTTCCTCATCTTATGGAAGAGGAAACTGAGGCTCACAGTGAGGGCTGCTGCTAAACGATAGGGCACCTTGTTTAAAGTAACAAAATGCACCCCCACCAGGGACATACATGCTTGGTAAGCAGAAGTCACTTTAATGTAAAGGAAAAGGTCCTCTCCCTAAGAAGGCAAATTAGGAAGAGGCCCCAGTGGATCTGCTGCCTTGTGCTAGATGGTATGCAATTTGGAGAGTTGCATCCAGGCTAAATTGTCCCCACTGGTGCCTAGTGCAGTGCACAACTCTGCACGACACTCATGGTGCTCTTGCTTGGAGAGCTTAAGCCACCTGCTGGGTAAATGGCAGAGCCAGGACCTGAACCCAGGCTTCCCAGTTCTAAACGGCACCAACCAGTCAGCGATGCCCCACACTGCACAGTTTGCAAGTCCTCTCCCATGCACCAACCTCATGGATGCTTTGAGGTGGGTGCAGTTGCTTCGATTTCATGGCTCACCTTCCCCGGGTCCAGGCCCCTGGATTACAGAGTGGCTCTGAGAGGCCACCCCAGCCCCTCTTTCCTCTGACTTCCTCCCCCAGGAAAATGTGTGACCCTGGGATGACAGCCTTCGAACCTGAGGCCCTGGGGAACCTGGTCGAGGGCCTGGACTTTCATCGATTCTATTTTGAAAACCGTGAGCAATTCCTTCTGTTTGGGGTGCCTGTTGTCTGCTCTCGTTCTGTGTCCTGCCAGATGGCACAGCAGGGTGATTGATGGGCAGGGCCCCTGGGGTGGCTCAGGAGCCAGCGAAGAGGATCCTGTGTGGACCAGGGTTGGTACCATCTTGGTTCCCTCTCTTAATCCTAGCCTGTCTGACCGCCAGCTGTCCCCGCTTGTGGCTGAGGATGGGGACCTGGGATAAGCATGATGAGCTCTAGCAGCCCTCTCCTGCCCATGACCCTGGCCCTCCCCGGGTCCTCATTTGCCATTTTATAGAGAAGGAAGACTTCCCAGCAGGGCACACACCCAAGTTACAGTCATCTTGACACCTGAGGCCACCCCAGCTGCCCAGCTGGTCACAAGCTGGCTTGTGGGTTGTTATACAAGTGCTCCCTGGGGTGGGCAGTGTGGGGAAGAGGAGAGGCCCCAGCTCACACTGCTGTGCCCTGCCTGTTTGTCCAGGTCTCTGTCTGCATGTCTGTCCTTTCTGGGCCTCTCCTCTGTAGGAGTGACCCAGCTGCTTTGCAACCAGGGGCTGCGGGGGACTGAGGCTAGGCCTGACCTAGGGCTCGTCTGCCTGTGTCCGTGTCTTACCTCGGCCAGGGGTCAGACCGGGATGAACCAAAGCACACACAGCTCAGGATCGATCATCAGCTCAGGACGCGGAGGAAGGCCCTGAAATGTGGCATAGCCAGGGTCCCCCAAAGGGAAGGCGTGTACCACTGAGGCTACACTAGTTGATTTCCGGTGCCCGTGAGCACTGCTCCAAACTGCATTGGTTCTGACAGTGAAGAAGCTGGTCCCTTTCTAAATTCTTTTTCAATATCTCTGGTTCTATAAGGGATAAGTTGGGTGTCAGTCTGTCTTGAATACCTCTTAACACTTTCTTATTTATTTCTTTATCAAAGAGAGACCAGTCTCGGGCTCCGATCCCTCGCAGGCAAAAGTGTGGAGCTAGGATTGCATAACTTCATTTCATTTTCACTGGACTTACTATTAAAATTTTATTCTGTGATATGGGTTGTTCATCAATGATTGTGCTAGAAAGTTTTAAAAATAAATTTACATAAATTAATAATGTGAATCTAGTAGATGGCTAAAATAAAGGTGGCATTTAGGTGACTGAAGTAGGATCTAGTCTAGTTCTTCACCACACAGAAGGGGAAACTGAGGCCCAGAGAGGAGCAGTGATTTGTCCAAAAGAACCCAGAAAGTTGGTGGCAGACCCCAGTCCTGACTCCCTCTAGTGCCCTTCCCTTCCCCAGGCTCCCCCTTCCCAACTGCATTGGTGGCTCCCAGGTGGTCACTGCATTCCTGCCCGCACACAATCTGACTGAACCTTATAGAGTACAGGGGCTCAAGAGCACCCCCAAAAAGCTGTGAAGAAGGAAGTTGTATTTTATCTTGCTAAATCTAACTCTGATTCTCCAAGGCTAGCAATGGAGGGTGAATTCTCCTGTGAAGAGAAGTGGCTGGATCTCCAACAGTCCCCATCCCCCCAGAACTTCCTGGCTGACAGCTCACAGCACCATCTCTCCACTGGTTCGTCCTCTGGGGGCGCTGGTTCCCCAGTGTGTCTTCACAGAACAGAACAGGGACCAGGCTGAGCAGGCTCTAAGGGCTCAGGGATGACACAGGGGCACAGAACACAGAGACAAGGTGGTGCTAGCCCTCAGCCTATGTCCAGGCAGTCTGCCCCATCATAGCACCAGTCCCACCGGACTCCAGGCCTGAACATCTGGTCACATCAAAGGACCCACGGGAGTAACTGCCTGCTCTGGACTAAGTCCCACCCTCCTGCCTGCTCTTCCTGCTGGAGGACCTGGCCCTTTCTCCCATGCTACCCACGAGGGTGGATGTGGGAAGCCTACAGTCTGTTCAAGAGACACCACATTAAGGTGGTCATTCCTTTACAAATGCCCCTCAGGATCCTAGCTGTCACTAACAGTGTGAGGCCCGGTGACCTCAACAACTCTAACCTGTGTTTGTCCCTTCTAGGATTGTTCTAGATCGTCCTAATTGAGTCCCATCAGGAGAGACTTCTTTTAGGTTCTACTGCATTTCCTGCAGAAACTGGCCCAGCTTGGGACAAGTCAGATTGCTTCTCTGGACCTCAGTTTCCGAACTGCTAAAAGGATGCATTGCACGAACCAGTTTTGAGTGCCTCTGGCCCCAGATCCTGTCGAGGATGCTTACTGAGGCCTCTTCGCATCTTGTAGATGGGCCACTGGGTGACCTCAGACCTCTGAGGTACCTCCCAAGCCTATAACACAAAAGCTCTATGTTCTCTCTGAGAGCCCAGGATTGTAAAAATCCATTAGTTTATATATCTAAGACTTGGTGATTTTGAGTCCTTTATCCAAAGCCTGGGTAGGGTGTGATTATAATATTGGAGGTTCTCTATAGTCCTGTCAGGGGAAAGACATTTTAGATTTTATTTTAGGAATTCAGTGACTCACAAACTCGGTGGGGCATCAGAATCAGGGTGGAGAAGGGGCGGGGGCTCTTTAATATTACAGATTCGTGAATTGGCATCTCTAAGGGTGGAAAACCGCTCTCCTTGAGGTTTGGACCTACATCTGGGCTACACTAAGGAAAGGCATAAGGGTTTTTCTGGAGCCTAAGATCCCGGTGACCCCTGTCCAGCCCCTCCCTGGGCCATCGTCTTTCTGTGTTTTTGTTTTCTACCTTGCTGAAAAAATGAAGAGTTCCTAGAACCCAAATTAATAATAATAACAACAACAACAACAAGAACAACAGTGGTGTCTAAGATTTCACATACAGGGAGCTGGTTTCAGGTACTTTTGTCAGTTCTGTCATGCTTACAAGGGCTGTGCATTTCTCCCCAACTCTGGAAAGCTCCGTGACTCACCCCAAGACCACCAGTTCCACCCTCACAATTCCAAGATTCTGAGATTTTACAATTTTAATATTCTCCAAGTCTCCATGATTCTGCATGTTGAGAGTAGAAGTGACAAGTGAGGGGCTCACAGGCCATATCTGGACTGCACATATGTTCATATGATGCTTTAAATTTGAATTAGATGGGGGAGTCCCCTGGTGGTGTAGTGGCTAAGGCTTCGGTGCTGTCAACGCTGTGGCCTGGGTTCGACTCCCAGCCAGGGAGCTACCCACATTAAAAAAAACAAAGAAAACAAAACTGAATTAGATGTCAATAGTTAAAAAAGAGGCGTGTCCACATAAAAATCCAGATTTCTAGATTCTCTTGAAAAATCAGAAGGTGTGACAACAGGGGTCCCCCTGACTCACATAGCGACCCTGCGTACACGGTGCCCTCGGGAGATGGAGCACAATGCGCTATTCACCTCCGCCTCCATGCTCCCTCCGTCCTCTCTGACCCAGAGGCAGAGGGCCACTTGTCATTTACCATCTTATATCCAGCACAGCCCCCCATTTATGTTCTTGCCTGGCCTCTGTAGGGATCTGGGTTTTCAATTCTGGTCTGAAGTCATCTGATTCTATAGTCAACTTAGTCCTATATTTCTGTGTGGCTGAGACCCTGCGATTCTAAAATTCCATTCCCCTCGGGAGATCTGAACTCGGCGTATCTGAAATCCATCGTGTCCAAGCTGGGATGTGATCTAGTCCTCTAGAAGTTCTGCCTTGACTTCCAGGTAGCTGAACCATGTCACAGAGGCCCCTCCTCTGGAAATGAGGCAGGCAGAGGGGTCTCCACTGGGAGGGAGGGTCGCTGGGGATCGGGGAAGTGAAGGAAGCAAGGCAGGAGGCGACCCAGTCGCAGCTCTTCTGCCCGCTCCCGTCCCCGCCTGCAGTGTGGTCCCGGAACAGCAAGCCTGTGCACACCACCATCCTGAACCCCCACATCCACCTGATGGGTGACGAGTCGGCCTGCATTGCCTACATCCGCATCACGCAGTACCTGGACGCCAGCGGGATCCCCCGCACGGCCCAGTCTGAGGAGACCCGCGTCTGGCACCGCCGGGACGGCAAATGGCAGATCGTCCACTTCCATAGATCTGGGGCGCCCTCCGTCCTGCCCCAGTAAGAGCCCCTGCTTCCTGCCATCTGTCATGGACAATCTAAAGGAATGGGGTGGTGTCAGCCTGGAGGGGGGACATGTTGGGGAGCCTGGCTGCTGGAAGGCCATTGGGTCAGAGCTCAGTGAGGCCCCCTTGGTGGCAGCTCAAACTCTATCTAAGGAGGTGGGGTGGGATGGTTGCCCAAGGAAAATGGGGCGCCCTCAGGAGCCCACACATTACCCACACATACGGTGTCTTACAGTTGAAAGCCCAGGCTGGGGGCACTCTTCCATGGAGATCTGCTCTTCGTCGGTGGAATGTGGCTGCTGGTTCTCCCACTTGGATTTTGCTGGAATTCCATCAACCATGTCACCCCACTACTGCCACCATCACCTTCATACCTGCATCAAGAAAACCTGCCTGTTCCCAAAAGCCATCATGTCTTCAGAGCACATGAGCACACCTCTCCACCTGCTACCTGTCACTCTCTCTGACCCCTGCCGGGGCGGGGCTTCCTAGGACCCCCACCCGCCCAGCTGCCGTGGGCCTGGCTTGCCTCCGCTGTAGGCCAGCATGCCCAGCTATGTGTTCACCTGGGGTTGGGGAGAAGGAAGGGTGGAGTTGGAAGGAATGTGGCATCACCCAGCCTTCTCCCTCATCTCGGTGAACCCCCAGTTCCCTGAGTCAACCTGCCCCTTGGGAGGAAGTGAGAGGAGGAAGTGAGGAGCCTCCTGCCTCAGGCGGCCTCCCTCACGCCCCTCCCCTCCCGTCCTGTCCCGTTCTCCTGTCCCTTCCCCCTCAGTGTCGGGATCCTCTCAGGGTGCCCCCTCTTGCCCCCCTTCCCCCTCTGATGTGCACCCCCAGCACAGCCTGCCCATTCCACCTTTCCATCGGGCCTGGGAATTCCAGCCCTGTCCATCAGCGGGAAAGCGTCTGGCTGCTGTGGGGGCAAAAGCAAGCGACGTTTAGGCACCCCTCCTACCCGGGCCGCATGCCTTTTTAGAGCCACACTTCCGTGTTTCGTAACCGGGTCTCACGTTCCCGGATGTTTATGTAATAACTAGACCTCTCCATGATCGCGAGCAGGGTTGGGCTGGGAAGAGAGGCGGGCAGAGGGAGGAGGGCTAGTTCTTTTTTTTCTCTTCTAGGTCTTCTTCTTCTTCTTTTTTTTAATGCCATCTGAGATGGACTTAGTCACCTGTGGTTACCCAGGGCGGAGAGGGACCGAGTCCCAGCAGGAAGGTCCTCTCTGACATTTGGTCCCAAGGTTCCATTGAATCAGGTGTTCGTGCTGCCAAGAAACAGCACACCGGGGCGGAGAGGTGGGGAGAGGTTGTCAGGGTGGAACCATCCGGACTTTCTTTGCTTGCCTCCCCAACCAGGGTTCCCACTACCACGCTCCCAGGATTCCATCCCACCCCATCCGTGTGCCACCCCCGGCAGCCCCCACCTCGGGGTGGAGGGGCTTCATGAGCATGTGTCGTCATCGCGCACCCCCTCGGCGTCTGCTGGTCCAAGCAGAGCCCTGGAACGTCTCCGCTCCTCGCAGCGTCTGCAGCCGTGGGTCCGCGTCGCACTCTCCGTCTCCTCCGTTCTCTCTCCCTCTTCCCTGGGATTGACTGATGCGGAAACGCCCTGGCACGTCCACTAGGATCTACTGTCTGCACTGTTTTCTTTGCATGACTTTATATGCAGTAAGTATGTTGAAAAAAAAAGAAAAGAAGAAAAAACACTCAGCAAAACCAATCTACATGTTTTGGACAAAAAAAAAAAAATAGAGGTTGTATTCTCAGTGTCCGACTCGGAAATATGTTGCTGCCTCTCTGTGCTTTTGGCCTCTGTGTGGCCGTGTTTTGCCAGCATGAGATACTGTCCCCTCTGGAGGATTTTAGGGGAGGAAGAGCCACATCCCCAGGGATTTGGAGGAGGCATTGATTCCCCCGAGTCCCCTCCGGGGTGTCCTGGGTGGTGGGTGGAGCAGGACTGAAGCAGATGTTTGATCCAGACCTTTCTGAGTGTTCCCCTAATCGCGAGCTGTCTGCTGAGCTCTTCTCGAAACTGCTGCTGCCCTGGGGACAGGTGAGGCAAGCAGGCCCGGGGCTGCAGGCCAGGAAAGAGGCTGCCCTGGCCTCCTGGTCTCCAAACTGGCCAATCCCTGGCCTCTATCCTTGGCAGAGACCCTGCTGCCGAGGGCCAAGTTTGGACTTCCCAGTAAGGCCCAGCGATCCTAGCGTCCCAGCAGCAAAGCCGCCTGCCTCCCTTGTGAGCTGCCAGCTCCCACTGCCACCCCCAAGCCAAAGGTGAGGGTGTGGCCTTCACTAGGGGATGCTCCAATGACCAAGGCCAAGTCCAGGCCCTTCTTCAGCCTTGGTTTCCCCCTCACTTAAAGGGGTTATATATCCCTGCCCAGCCTATGTTGCAGGGCTGGTGGGGGATCAAAGAGGATGGTGAGGTGAAGCCTAACCTGTGAGAACTGACAGAGTTAGTCACTGGGCCTGGCCAGTCCCCTCTCCTCCCATGCCTGCCCCTCATTCCCCTGTTTGATGCATGTCAATGCTTGTCAGCAGTGGACTGCAGGGGCAAGAACCGTGGTTTGGGGGTTATGAGGACTTCCCAGCAAGTCCTCTCCCCACACTGGCCCTGGTTTCCCACCAGAGGAAACCGAGCTGGAAGACACCGATGTCCTGCCTCTCACTTGCTGACACACCTCCTGGCCACGGTGTCCCTCTCTAAGTGCCAAGGAAGTGGAGGCAGGGCCCTTCCACAGGCTGAGATGGCTCCAGGGCCAAGGCCACGCCTATGGGTGGGCGGCCAGCTGGTGTGGACCGCAGGGCACTGATGTGATCCTGAGGCAGCAGGCGGGGAGACTGGCAGACGAGGCAGCCCAGAGCCCACCCCCAACAGGCAGCCCAAGTCCGTGCTCCCTCAAAACATCCTGTAGATGCAAAAAATTCAGACCTAAGACAAGACCTAGCTCCAGCATGCAAACACGTTTACAGGAAAGGATCCTCCTGGGTTCATGTCCACCAGGGCGCTAACCTTGACCATGGATGGCCTCCTGTCTCCCTTTAAGGGGAGACCCTCTGGGGGGATGTGTTTGCCAGACTCCCCGTGCTGGTTCCTTTGTTACTATTTGTTTGGGGTTTTGTTTCAGTTCTTCCTTTTCTTTCTTCCTTTTCTTTTTATTTAAATATGTGGCTGTGAAATTGAATGACCACTGCTCAAACTTTCTGCTATGGGGGGCGGGGGGAGGGAAAGAAGGGGTGTCTGTTTTATTCTTGGTGTTTTCAGTGCAATAAATAGCTTCAAACTTCTGTGCCCCTGCTGTCTCCCTGCCTTGGTCAAGCACACACTGGGAGGTTTTTGTTTGTTTCCTGTTCTAGATCTCCTCAGTAGCAAAATAAAAGCCCAGGTCTTCATTCTGATTGGATCAACTTGGTCACATGGTCAAAGCTGAGCCAAACACTGTGAGATTATGCCTGGGCCACATGCCCCAACCTTAGAGCCAGGGATGGGGCTTGGCTTCCTCTTAGGCATGTGGGGGGCCCTTAACAAGTGAAAAGGGGTCGCCACAAACAGCCAACAGCAAAGTCTTCCTCTGAGGCCTGGGGCAAGGCTCTTCTCCAGGCCTGGAGTCCTTGTATAATGAGAAGATTGTTCCAGAAGAAGTCCCTTCCCACCCATTTTTTTTCCCCTCAGCCCAACCTGATAGACTGCTCCCAGGCCTCAGAGCCCCCAGAGACTGGAGACTGGGGTAAGGAGAGTGCATGGGGCAGGAGAGAGGGATCGTGAGGCTCCACAGGCCCATTAGAGGCCAGCCCAAGCTGCTCCGGCCGAGCCAGGGCGGTGATGCAAAGGATACGGTCCTTCTCAGACCATGACAGGTGACCAACCAAACCAGTTGGCTGGCACAGGACTTTCAATGCTAAACCTAGGATAGTGCTAGGCAAACCAGATGAGGTGTCAGGTCGCCCTTAAGTCATGCCCCCTGGAGGCCTGGATTCCACAGGGCTGAGGAGGATGTGCCTTCCGGAGCCCACGGTCCCCTGTAGACTGTGCTCCTGGTGTCCCGGGGCTCCAGAATTCCTGCACCAGCCACTTTCAAGGTCTGTCCTCACTGCTGCTGTACGGAGTGGTCAGGAAGAGTGTTTACGGCGCATGCGCCCTGTGCACACACAGGAGGACCTTCGCAGTGAGAACAGAGACCAAGGCCGAAAAGAGAAAGGGGGCGGGTTGCAGTGGGACCTGGAAGCTTCCATTTGCACTCTTGCCCTCCAGCTTACCACCTTAGTGACAGAACTCCCAGCTCCGCCTTCCTGTGACTTGGATCTCCTGCCTGGGCGGCAGGAGGGGCTTGAGGCTTGGGGCTGCCATTGCAGACACTTGCCAGCAGGTGACAGCACAGGCACAGGTTACAGAAGGTCTGGGCTCTGCAGGGCTGCAACTCTCAGTACCAACTCCACTTAAAACATTGTTATTATCTCATGGAGCAGGACCCCTTAGAGCTCACAAATCTTTCACCACACCCCTTGTCCCGGTTCTGTTCTGAAAATGAAGACGAGACTCAGAGGCAAAGAGGTTTCTTGTAAGACAGCCAAGGCTTGAGTACGGAGCTCTGTGCCCTCCAGGGCCTCCTGCATCTGCACAGCCAGCAGTGGTGACTGGGGCCCTTCGGAACCCTTCTGCCTTTGACCCTCTGTCCCTGCCAACCATTGCCTCCTGTCTCAGTTGTCTCCACCTAGTCTCCACCTCCTCACTGCCCTCTTGCTTCAAAACTCGCTGCGGAGGCCTGGTTCCCCCTCATTCTCTTGCTCAGCCCAACACCTCCTTACCTTTAGGACGCAGCTCTGGTTTGTTCTCCTGGAAGTCTCCTGCTCTCTCCAATACACATGGGTTCAGTCCTTTCATGGGCTGCCACAACCTCTCTATTCACCTCACCTGGCCCTCTGGTTGCAAGTCATCTAAGCGAGCATCTACAAACGCATGTGCTCCTTGCAGCAGGCACAGCATGTCATCCATGCTCAGGCTGCACGCAGCAGGTGCCATGCCTCCTGCATTGAGTGGACCCGGGGCAGATGGGTGCTGTTGGAATGAAGGGGCTGGCTGCTGTGGGGGCCGGAGCATTACACCCACCCCTGCAATAACAACAGCACGCCCTGCCTTCTTTCTGTGTGCTCTCACCCCTCTACTGGGCACTGCTTGTCTCTTCATTCCATGGATGGGGATGGGGGGCCTGTGGTGCGGGGGGGTGAAGGTGAGATTCGGAATCTCGGCCATCCCAAACACCTGCCAGGACACGCTGCAGCTGGCTGAGCTCCAAGGAGGGCCCACAGATGAGCAAGACCTGTCTCTTGTCCCCAGGAATCCCTGATACCACCCCAGAGAGCAAGAGCCATGCAGAGAACCTGAACTCAGGGCGCGATGGCATGGGGGCTGGACCTGGAGGGGCAAAGTGTGCGGGGGCCAGAAGAGGGAGCAGGGGCAGCACAGCAGCAACTGGGGGTGCTGGGGAGGCTTTGTGCAGACGCTTGACAGGTTGAGATGTGGGGAGACAGTGAAGGCAAAAGCTGAGAGGTCAGAACGGTGGGTCAGGAAGGGGTGTGGTGTGGAAGGAGCTGGGGAGGAGGCTGAGGGGGCCCAGAAGTGTCCGAGGGCCAAGTGTGCCTCAATCTCCTGTGCGATGGGCATGCCTTTCCAAGGCAGGAGGAGGTTCTCAGCAACGGAAACAGCCTTCTCCAGACCGGGGTTGAGGTAAATCTTTTAGGAAATATCCCCCAGCAGGTGATGCTGGGCTGTGAAAATGGCCCTCACCTTGTCCTTCCTCCCAGAAGAGCCCCACCCTCCCTTCTCTACCTGAGCATGCCAAGGTCTAAGAGGCCACTTCCCTCTGAACAGCCTGGCCCCGCCACCCCTCCCTGGGCCCTGGGCCGCAGCTGGGCATGGTTGGAACTATCTAGAGGTGGTGACTCCTTCTCCCATGAAAAAGGAGGGCATCATCATTGTTCCCCCACCCCATGTGACCTTGGGTGAGTTACTTTCCCTCTCTCGACCTCAGTTTCCTCTTTATTACTACTCATGTTTAAAAATGAGGTTGAACCCGTTGTCCCCAAATATGGGAACTGGGCTGGCTCCCACAATCACTCAGGGAGTTTGCTGAAGATACAGATGTTTCAGGCCCCAGCCCCAGGGAATAGGGCACAATCAGAGTCAGGCAGGGCTCCAGGCAGCTGCAGGGTCAGTAAGCGCCCAGTTTGGGAATCCAGCATGGCGCGCCGCTCCCCCAGTTCCCACAGCCACACTGGGAACCGGAAGACCCAGTGAGTGGCGAGCCCCACCCCAGCCTCCCGACTTCCCCATCCGGCTCTCCTGATTCAGCTAGGTCAATATTGACCATCGGCCCCTCCCTTGCCTCTGACTCCCAAACCACCCCAAACCCTGTAGCTGAGACCCTGATCTTGGGTCAGCAGAGTCAAGGTCAAAGCAAGGCTTGGGGCCCAGGGGGTTTTATTGCTGTCCCACTTCCCCCCGTATCCCCACCTCCTAGGTTAGGCAGGGCATCCAGGCTCACTGAAAAAAAACCACAGGGCTCCTAATCATTAACTCCACTCTGTGGAGTGAACCCCTGAATCCAGCTTCAGAGAAGGGCGCTCTGCTCCCCACTGCAGCTCTCCCTGGCATGATCCCTAGCAGGAGGCTGAATGGAGCAGGAGGCACAGAACTCCCTTCTGCCTACGACGCTCCCCTAGGCACCGCTGCTTCTGTCCAAGCCATTCATTTCACAGACGGGCACCCTGAGGCCCAGCCTCCAAGGCACGTCACCAAGGAGGTGCCTGCAAGCCCTGGGCCTCCATCTGGGCCTGTTTCTGGCTCCAAGCACACCATCCCCTGCCCTCCTGCTCCCTGGGTGGTTGACCACAGGAGCTGGGCCTCAGTTTCTTTATCTGAGCAAGGACAGCAGGTTCATGAGAACTGTCTTACCCGGAGGGTTTCTACATGCCATGTTTCACGCTAAACGCTCTGATCATTTTTAAAAAATACTCCCTGAGCATCTGTGTTATCTCACCTAATCCCCTGCCAGGGGGAAGCTATTCTTCCCACTTTGCATCTGAAGACACTGGGTTCGGAGAGGTGGCGTTAGCAGATTCAGCTGGTTGCACAACCTTGAGTGGCGGAGCCAAAACTGGGTCCAAGGCAGCCCTGGCGCCAATCCACTACAATTCTCAGAGGTGTGCTCGGAGACGCTGTGGACTTCAGCAGGAAAGGGCCTTCTTTCCCTGAAATAAAGATCCTGGCTGGGGGTGCTGGGAGGAGGCCTCCATGTGGCTCGTGGGGGTCAGTTGCTGCTCTGTCCCGGGGGAGGTCAGGCAACAGGAAATCGGGCGGAGATGAACAACGGGGTGCTGGCCAAGGATCCAGGGGAGGATGAGCGGGCGGCCCTGGACGCCCTTGCAGGGCAGGACCGGCGTCAGCAAGGCCTCAGCCCCAGAGGGAGTGGCCTGGAGCTCATGGAGCCAAACTTTCCATGAGCCACCAGCAAAAAAATGAGTCTGAAGAAGAGCATCTACTGCAGACCTGAAGGCTCAGCAACCCAGGGTCACGTGGACTTAGGAGGGGCTGAGACCATCTTAACTCTTTGCTGGCTGGCCCCACAGACACCAACAAACGGCGTTCAGCGTGATGCTGCATCGTGCAAAGCTGTGAACTGGCCAAGGTTACACAGCCAGGGAGGAGTAGAGCTAGGAATGAACATGGGTCTGTGGGGCTGAGCAGCCTGTGCCCACCCCTCATGATGCCCCAAGTGTTCAGGGGTCCCAGGAGCGGGCTGTAGGAGTCTTCACTGCATGGACGTGAAACGGGTTGTTTCAGAAGGTCGTGAGAGTCCTGTGCAGGCTGGCGGGACTCTCCGGGCCCCTGGGTGGATGGGCCCAGAGCCTGGGCCTGCTCAGGCAACCCTGCAGGGATGAACTTGGCTGGGGCGTGGAGGAGAACACGAGGGGCAGGCCTGCTGAGGACCAAACAGCAAGGTAACCCCTGTGACCCCTGGTGTTATGTGTTGACCCTCACTTGATCTGGGGAATATGGCTAACTCTAATGATAGGACACCCCTCCCCTCTTTCTCCTCTCCCCCTCCCCCATGTTTGCTCTCACAGATTATAGGCTGGAAGTGACGACAGCTGGTCCAGTGCCCCATCTCAGAGCTTTCCAGCACTGCCTAGGAGAACAGAAATGAGGGCCCCAGGCCCCCTCCACACCACCCCACCAGGCACCTAAGCTGCCTCCCAGGGCCCCCCACCAGCCTCCCAAGGTCAAGGATCCATGGACATAGATATCGGCTGAGAAGGAGAGCAGAGCACTGAGTGGGGGTGGGGAGCCCTGGGCCTGGCCTCAGCTCCAGCACCTTCTTATATGGGACTTGGGGCCAGTTCTGGCTCTCTAGCTGCTAATCCCTGAGGTCTGCTGAGCAGTCGGCCAGCACAGAGAGACTCACAAGAGGCCCTAACTGAGCCGTGCTCTCTTACATCTTTTAAATCAGTTTTGTTCATGTTTAAAAATGGGGAAATTCTCGTAAGATTTCAGACTTCCAATATCTCTTAAAAAGCTGGGCTCTCTGGGCAACCTGGGCTCACCCTTCTGAGGGCACCGTCCCCCTTGAAAGGCATGTTTTGTTCTCTTGTTCACCACAGTCCCCACCACTCCTTCTCACCTCTCCAATACCCACTAAGAGTATTGTTCTCCTGCTAATACAGCTTTGCTCACCTGGGTTCCCTGCCTGGCCCTGCAGGTGCGGGGGTTTGTCACCTGTTGGGACAGTCTTGAATTCTTGACAGGGTCCCTGATCCCCACTAAGTTCCCACTTGCCATCAGGGCCTGGCTGGTGTCCGTTCTGAGCCAGGGAGACCTGAAGTCAATAGAAGGACCAGGATGGAAGCACAGGGAGATGGCACAGGCGGCCAAGGGAGGAGAAGGGTAGTGCAGTGGAAAAGCTGTCTGGGAGCAGCGGAAATGGGAAAAGCAGGACAGCCTGGAGCGCCAGGCCAGCGAGGGCAGTCCAGGAACCGCAGGCCCAGAGGCAGGCTGGTGAGCAGGGGAAGAGGAGAGAGGAGGATGCAAGGCAGGGGAGGGAAGGCAGGGAGAGGTGAAGCTGGGGGGTGGTCCATAGCCTCCGAGGATCCTCCAATCACAGCCTGGGAATCCAGGGAGAAGCCTAGACTCCTAGGACCCCCCCCATTCCTGACTCCCAGAACTGGGCTCTGTGAGGAGTATGGACAAGGCCATGGCTTGGGCCTGGAGTCTGTCCTAGAGCTAGTAGGGAGAGCCCAGGGCCACACTGCAAGGGCTGGCGCCAGGGGCTCTGTTAGCAAGGCTGGATGGAGCCTGCCCCCTGCGTGTGGGAAGAAGCACCCTGAATTGAGAAGTCCATTCCTACATCCTCTGCAAATTAGCAAACCCATTTCTATTTCCCCACCTAAAGCCCCAAACAAAGAGGGGCGGGAGGGGGCCTGGCCCTTTGTTAGGGGAAATTTATTAATATCCCAAATATGCAGCATGCCATGGCCCTTCCTTTCCACCCCCAATCAAAGCCTTTGCAAACACCTGGGCCTTGCATTTGAAAGGCTCTGGGCTCTTTTATATGTCAAGGTCCTGCCAGGAGGAGGTGGGGAGAAGCGGGAAATTCTCCCAGCCTGGGAAACGCCTGACTCCTACCAACCCTGGCCTTCCTGCTCTACCTTCACCTGCAGGGAAGCTGGGGAGCAGGCGGGGAGGGAGAAAGGGGAATGTTTGGGTGCCCTGGTTTATCCCCAGCTCGGCCTGCCCCCGCTGGGTCACCTTCCCCTCAGTGGGCCTCGGTTTGCCCACTGTGTAATATAATGGGAGACTAAGAGGTCTTTAAGGGCCTTCTACATCCTCTTCACCAACCTTCTTCAGCTCCAACCCCAGAGAGAAAAGGCAGAGCCATAGTCAGAGGCCAGGAGAGCGGGGACAAGAGGCAGCCGAGCCCGGTTCCTTGTCTGTCCATGGGAGCTGGAAAGCCCTGTGCTGCCCAGCTTGTGGGTGTCAGCAGTAAGGAGACAGGGCAAGGAGGATGACCTCATTGGTGTTTATTAACAATAAACCAACAGAACACAGATGGGTTGGCCAGACACCAGGGGAGAGACGGGGCACCGAGGCTGACCCAGCTGCCGGAGGGCGCCCTGCCCCACTGGAGAACCATGCGCAGGAGACCTGCTTGGGCATTTCCGCACCCCCCCCCCGCCCCCAACCCTCTCTCTCAGGGAAGAGGGGACCCCAGGGCAGCCCCTCCTGTGCCTGGCAACTGCAGATACTGAGGCTTCTGGAACAGGCCTGGGTGTCAGCTGCCCTCTGCCCTCTGCCTCCTCACTCACAGCGGGGCCCAGGGACCCTTGCCCTGGAGCAGAGTGGGCAGCATCAAGACCAGACAGCCACGCGTGTAGACCAGCGCCAAGTTTCCTAGTTGCCCTGGTCGTCGTCCACAGCCAAGGCCAATTTCCCAGTAGTGTGTGAAGCAGGAGGACACAGTGAGGGCCACCAGGACAAAGGAGAAGGGAAGAGATGGGCCCTGGGTCCTGACCATGACCCCTCCCTCCCATCTCCAGAGCCTGTGCAGGCCAGGCCTCTCTCTCTTGTCTGTCCTAATCATGCTCAGGGCCCCTTACACTAAAGGCCCTACTTAGAAGCTCAGGGTCCCCCTTCTTTTCTCATCCCCCTCCCCCCAGTTCAGGTCACCAGCCCCTCTTGCCTGTCCTCCACAGGCCTCCCACAGCCTCCCTGTCCCCTCTAATCCACCACGCTGACCCAGAACAAACATTCTATCTAAAACACAACCAGATCATGCAAATCCCCTGCCCACCCCCCAGGCGCCCCCTCCCCATCATTCTTCACAACCTGAACCCTGTTGTGACCTGGTAAATGCCTGCTTCTCCCACCTCTCTCCCCAGCTGCTAAGCCCTTGGTCTCTGCCCCAGGCAGTCTACCTCCTCCTGGTCCCAGGGGAGCGGGAGGGGCTGCCTTCTGACCTGGGCACCTTGGCTGCATCAGCCCCTCCCCCTACTCTTCCTTCTCTCTCCAAAAGTGCCCATTCTCCAGATCCTTCAGGGCCCTCCTCCTTCAGGAAACCTGGTCTTCACACATGAACCCACGGGGATCTATCTCCCACTTGATTTGCCAACCCTCAATGCCTGGGGCCTTGTGGCCCTGGAGATGTCCTGAGTGTCCCTGCCCAGCTCAAGAGTCAGGCTGTGTTGAAGGGTGTGGGGCAGGCTCTCCGTCTGGGCCCTGAATGGAGATGAGAGGGTAGTTCCAGCTTCCATACAGGAAAGGGAGCTGGCTGGTCAGGAGGCCTGGGGTCCAGTCCCCTCTGCCATGAGACCTGGGGCAAGTCCTCCTCCCTGGCCTCAGTTTATCCATTTGGGCAGTGAGGGCTAAGCTGGATTATTCTCAGCTTTGAATGGATCTGTGTGTGTGTGTGTGTGTGTGTGTGTGTGTGTGTGTGTGTGTGTAGGTGGGTGGTAAACAGAGGTTTCAGGAGGGGCAGAGGCCACAAAGAGGAACTTGCACTGGGGACTGGCATCACCATGGCAACCAATCTCCCACAGCTTCAGGCCTCCGGAGTCACAGGGGCCACAACTGCCTTTGCACCCGGCAGGGCCTCCTGTCCGCCGGCCTCCTGCCTTACATTATAGACTCCTCCTCCTCTGCAATCTCTCGGTCCACCTCGATGGCGGTGTTCTCGAAGCTGGTGATGCCCCCGTACTTTCGCATGTGCACCATCAGTGGCTTGGGCGACTGGCTCCCGGCCAGTGTGGCCACATACATGCCCGTCCGGTTCTCCTCCAGCGACGGGCCCCAGTCCATGGCCGGCCGGCTGGCCTGCTGGAGCCTCTGTGGCAAAGGAAAGACAGCGGTGAAAGGAGCTGGCACTTATGGAGTGCTTTCTGGGGCTGGGCACCTGGCAAAGACCTTCTCACATCACCTGGATTAATCCTCACAGCAACCCTGGGGGACTGGGGCTCTGTTTCTTCCCCAAGGGAGTGAGTCACATGCCTGGATTAAGACTCCTGCTTGGCCACTCACAGACAGGGTAGCCTTTGGGCACAGAACTGAAGTTCTGCTTTCTCATCCGCAATGCAGGACTCATGATGTCCTCACAGGGTTGTTGTGCAGGGTGCTGGGCATGGGGTAAGGCCCAGCAAATGGTGGCTGTGGTCATGATTATGTGGCATTCAATCCAGGAGCGCACCCTGGGTCCACGTCCCTAAGTGCTGAGCCCGAGAGCTGGCAGGACTGAGGCTGACTTTTCAGCTGTCTGAAGGGCTGTCTCGTCCTGACTCTGATGTCTGACCTTTCCCTCTCCGAGCCCCAGTTTCCATGGAAGGAGGGAGCTGACTAAGATGATGACTAAGCCTGGACTTTCTATGGTTCCTTCTTCCTCAAACCACATTCTCAAAGCCCTCTGCCCTGCCAGGGAGAAGGGCCCCAGACCCTTCAAGGAGGAAAGACCACTAACAGTCAGGGGAACCCGCGGGGCGCAGGTTCATAAGAGAGAATGTGTGCAATGTCCTTGGCCCAGGGCCTAGCATGGTTCCATACTCAAAACACGGTGACACTTATTAAAGTCTATTAAGAGTATGTCACGCCACTGCTCAGAAACCTGCCAACGACTTGTCATCACACTTGGAATGAAATCCAAAGCGTCCACCATGGCTTCCACGTCCTGGCTGCTGTCCACCTCCCTGACCTCAGTTCCTGTCACTCTCCCTCCACCTACTCTGATCTAGCCATGCTCATCTCCATGTCGTCCTCAAAGATGCCAGCCCCTCCTGCCTCAGGGCCTTTGTACTACTTGTCCTTCTGCTGGAACGCTCTCCCCTTGGATTTCTATACCAATCACTTTGTCCATTTGGTCAGATTGCTGGAGCTGGGCAACGACTCCTCTGCAGGGCTCACTACCCCCAGCAGCATGTGCCTCCACCTGGCTGGGGCAGCGGGGTCAGCAGGGCGGGTGGGAAGCAGAGCAATGCTTGGGGCTGGCGCTCTCCACCCTGAGAAACACCCCTCCTTCTTCTCTTTTCAGACACGCGGGCTCTCAGGCAAGAAGCCCAGTTTCCCGTAGTAGCATAGGTGGGGCTCCTGAGGTTCAGAGAAGGCAAGGGGTTTGCCCCTAGTCACACAGCTGCTGGAGGCAGAGCAGAAGCTGGACTGGGAAGTGTGGCCACAACCCACTTGTACCAGGGGAGGCTCTGAGCCTCTCTCATGGAGGTGGGGTGAGGGACAGCTGAGGGCAGGGGAGGGGTACGGGCAGTGGGGACAGCAGCATGCTGGTAAGCAGGCTAGGCAGGGGAGGAGGGGCTCAGGAGGCCTCACTGTACCCAGTTTTAGTGGTGTATTCCCTCTGATGTCAATTCTATCCATGGTTTGAAATTGGCTCTCAACATTCTTGAGTGTTTAACAACTAGCTCCCATGAGGCAGTATGAGCTGGCTCAGCACACCTCTGACGGGATGTGGGGGGTAGGGAGTGGGGTCCCCAGGCTCCCTCTGGGGCCTAGCAGGCTCACTCAGCTCCACTCATGACAGCCTCTTGCCACCAGAGGACTCCACACCCACAGCCTCAGCAGTGGGGGCTCAGTGTAGAGAAGGCGCCCTGGGGCTCGGAGAAGGGTAGTATCGCACAGCGTCAGCGGCACGTCCCCTGGCTCCCAAGGGGGCACTACTCCCCTCTTCTGAGGCCTGCAGATGCTCATGCCAAAGACCCTGCACTCTATGCTTTCTGGGTCTCTGCACAAAGACCTGGCCATGGGCAGGGCTCACACCATCATCCATTCCCAGGTCATCCATGGACCACAGCAGGGCTCCTGGGCATAGGAGGAGGGTGACAGCTCACCCTCTAGGGTCTGTGAACAGTGCCTTCTAATCCTGAGTTCCATAGGGAAGCTCTGGGCTGGTGAGCAGAGTTCAAGTCCTGACCCCTGCCCAACTCACTCTAGGACCCTAGGCAAGTCCCTTGTCCTCTCCCCACGGTAAGCAGGCATTGGCTGACATTGGTAGTCTTTGAACTGAGCCCCTCCAGAGGCCCCACGTGGTATGAGGGGCCACAGAACAAGGTGCTAGCCTTCTGAACCTGCCATAGCCTGAGCAGGCCTGAGATGATTCACAGTTCAGGCTACTGGATAGAAAACCTGCTCTTTGGGTTAAAAGAAGTCTGCAAGGCCCTGGAGGAGGTGTTGGTGTTGGCATTTTCTCCTTTAGCAGGTGGGCCCAGGGTCAGAAAGGCTGGGGGTAGGGAGGGGCGCAGCCGACTCACCTCCCAGAGTGAGCCCTCCTCTCGAAGCACAGCCACCAGCATGCCGGCTGGGATCAGGAGGCAGGACAGCAGGCCCATCAGGATGCCCAGCAGCTCCGCCCAGGCCGGGAAGCGGTAGCTGCCGTACTCTGAGGGCTGGTACTTGACGATGCTATACACCAGCAGGGCCTGCAGGTGAGGGGCTCCCAGCATCACAGTGGGCCTGAGCTGGCCCCAGGGCTTGGGATAGCCCAGGTCTGAGCTACCTTAAGACCTGCAAGAGCCCAGTCCAGGGCCATCCCAAGGCCTGAGATAGCCTAACCCAGAGAGACACACCCTGTGTCTGAG
Organism: Lyroderma lyra; assembly: GCA_004026885.1. NCBI lineage: Eukaryota > Metazoa > Chordata > Mammalia > Chiroptera > Megadermatidae > Lyroderma > Lyroderma lyra. Next base: position 49,516 of record PVJL010000131.1, read on the forward strand.
ATAGCCCAGTCCTTAGTGATACCAGAATTTGAGATCATCCGTCTTTGTTTTGGAGCTTTGGTAAGGCCTGAGCTAGCCTCGCCCTGAACTCATTCAATGTGAGGCCTGAGACAGCCCAGTACCAAAGCACCCTGGTTCCTGACATGGCCTATCCCTGACCGGCTCCAACCCCAAGCCTGAGGGGGGGAAGCCTCAAGGCCCTGGCCTCACGCGTTTTGCCAACCAGACTCAGGACTAGGCCGAGCATAGCTATAAAAGCTGGGAGCATCGAGGGGGAGGACCCTGGACCAGGATCCAGGTGCCCACCCACCGCTCAGCCCTGACAGAGCCCACTGTGGGCCAGGGCAGCGCCACCAGACTGAATGCCCAGAGGGGCCCTGCTCTCAGCCCTGTACCCCCAGCCAGCAGCCAGCAGCCCTCCCTCCCACCCCAGTTACCAAGAGCGTGGCCGGGGACAGGAACAGCCAGCAGGCCCTGAAATAGAGGCCCGGCTTGAAGCCCAGCATCATGTGGATGTCCCGGCAGAACCTCTGGATGCCTGTACAGGGGAGGGGAGGAGGATGGCCCCATCTGCACCAGCCCCTCTTCCACCCCACCAGAAACCCTGGCCCTTGACACCAGGGACCCAGTTGCGGGGGGGGGGGGGCGCTCCAGGGTAGGTTCCCATCTCCCACTGTTGGGAGCCTCAACTCCACATCCCCCAGCCCCTCTCACCATATACCCGGGTGACAGCGAGGCACGTGGTGATCACCACCACCATTAGCCCGAAGCTGGCGCTGTAGTCGTCGAGCAGGACCAGCCAGTACATGCCCCCCTGGAATACAAGTCACAGCTCTCGGGTCTCGCTGCTGCCTGGCTCCCTGCTGCAGCCCCTTCCCCAGGCAGGAGGCAGCCAGGCCAGCAGGGAGGGCAAGCTGGCGATAATGTACCACCAACCACCTGCCAAACCCTCTGTATACATCAACTTATTTGAGTTTCACAACAACCCTAGATGCAGACACCTGTTTTATCGATGGGAAAATGGGCTCAGGGAGGTGAAGCCACTTGTCCTGAACTCACTCAGCAGCTCAGGAGTCAGGCTTGAACCCAGGTCTTTTAGACTCCAAAGCCAGGGGTCAGAGGTCAAGCTGCCCATTGGGAGAGACGGTCTGGGGTAGGCTAGGCTCCTCCCAAAAAGGAAGAAGCAGGTGGCTCGGGGAGTGCGCAGCCTGGCCACAGACGTTGCTTCAGGCATCGCCCCAGCGTTGTCCAGACTTGCCTGCTGGACACCTGCCCTGCAAAGCCACTCACATCAGTGGTAAGGACCAGCCCCAGCAGGTACATGGCCACGCAGATGAGTCCAGAGAACACAGCCTTCTTGGGTCGCAGGTAGTATGGGAACTCATCTGTCACAGCTGTCACAATGGTCTCCAGAAAGGCAAACTGGGAGGGAGGGGAGAGGAAGGTCAGAGTCCTGCCTCCACCACACGCGTGCCCGCATACACACCCTGAAACACGTATCACACATACGACAGATACACGGACGCACGCAGATACACACATCACACAAACACATCACGCACATGTGAGGCACCTACTCACCTGGCTGTCCAAGCCCAGAGTCAGCAGCATGAAGAAGAAGAGGAAGGACCAGAAGGGTGACAGAGGCAGCATGGTCATGGCCTGCGGGTAGACGACAAAGGCCAGGCCGGGGCCTGGGCCAAGGGCACACGGGGTCAGCAGCCTGGGGCACGCGGCAGGCCTCCCATACATATTCGAACACATGTGGTCACTTCTACCCAGTTGGGGAAACCCAGAGAGGTACAGTGACTGCACACTTCCGGTACTTTACTCTAGGACACGTGCCAGCACGCTGTCAGTGCTCAATAAACATAAGGTGATAAAATAAATGTATTAATAAGTACATGAATAAATATAAGACCCAAATATAACACCTCATTTGAACACACTTATGTACACAACCATTTGCACAAACAGTCCCACTAACACACATACTTAAACACATCCATTTGGCACAAGACACTGATTCACAAGATCACTTGTACCCTCAATTCACTTGCACAGAGACACCTTTCCACACAGGATATGACTCATTTGGACAAGCAAGGCAACTTACTAAGAGGTGACGAAACACAAGACAATCTCATACAGAAATCCGTTCATCTGTGTGCACATGCATGCACGTGTACACACGCACTCAACACACCCATCCACAACCTTGCTGCTCCACACATAGGCTCACTTGCCCGGCCCCAGCGGTGCGGACACACACCCTCGGCCACTGGGGCCGGGCAGCCTGCCCACCTGCTTTGGCTACTTGGTCCACAGGCACACCCAGCTCCTGAGACATGTAGCCCAGCACGGAGAAGATGGCAAAGCCAGCCAGGATGCTGGTGATGGCGTTGCCCAGAGTGACGATGAAGGTGTCTCTGCCGGGAGAAGTCCAGGTGCAGGCCAGGTGAGCCGGTCCCAGTCCCACCCCATGAAGCCCTCCCTGGATAGCCCCCTTTCTTCTCCGCTTGGGCCCCCAGGGTCTAGGAGACCGCACTGACCGATAGATGTTCTGGTGAAACGTGTTGTACGAGGCAAAGGTGAGGAGACCTCCGAAGCCCACACCCAGGGAGTAGAAGATCTGAAGGGCAGCTTCGATCCACACCTATGGCAGGAAGGATGCAGAGGGGGGCAAAGAGAAGGCACGGGCACACTGGGGGGGCCAGGGGCCAAAGAAAGAGGACAGAGGTGGGGCAGGAGCCAGTCAACAGGTCCAGGGATGGTGAGGGGGAAGGGACTGGCTCACAAGTGGCATGGGCCAGGAGCAAATCCAGCTCCAACACTCACTGTGGGACCTGAATAAGTCCCTTCCCCACTCTGGGTCTCAGTTTCCCCATCCAGGATCTAGAAGGTAATCCCTAAGCTTGGTCTAGTTCTGAAGGAAACAGTGTCTTGTGTAAAATGTTCCGTAAATTCATATGGACAATAAGCTCGTGGAACCCCTATACTTCCTCCCTGGAGTTGGAGGGACCTGGATTGGGATCCCAGCTCTGACATTTTCTGGCTGTATAGCCTGGGCAAGCCACATCACCGATCGGGGGCTCTGGTCCCTCATCTGTAATGACGGTGCTGAGGATGAAATGACGACATATATGCAAACCACTAGAGCAGGGTCAGGCATAGCCATCCATTAATAAACAGAAATATCGGTCAGTACCATTGTTGTTACCATTATTATTGCTAATGCCCTCCTTGAGGTTTAGAGTCAGAAAGATCTGGGTTGGAATCCCAGCTCTGCCATTCTGTAGCCATGTGACCTTAAGCTGATCACTAACTTTTTTGGGCCTCAATTATTTTGTCTGTAAAGTAGAAGAATGCCTATTTCGTAGGATTGTCAGGAATAATAACTGAAAAAGACAGTGTCAAGCACCGTGCCTGGTACTGGGGGCTCACCACGTGGGGGATTCCTACCTCCGCTCCCTCGTTCCCCCCGGGGAGACTTCTTTCCACTTTGCAGCTCAGGCTTGCTCTCTCCCTCCACACCCCAGCCCTGAGGGCCTCACCTTGGAAGACAACAGGTGGTGGAACTGGGGGGTGAGATAGAACTGAATGCCCTTCCAGGCCCCTGGGAGGGTGACTCCTCGGACCAGCAGCATGAGCAGGATGAGGTAGGGGAACGTGGCTGTGAAATACACCACCTACAAGACCGTAAGTGGGGACAGAAGGCAGGGGTGACTTCCTCTACCCTGTGCCTCTCCCAGAAATCCCCATCTTATTACCTTGCCTCCCCAACTTTGGGGCAGCCCAAGGCAGGAACAGCCACCATCCAGGATGCTTCCACTTCCCTCCCTCCCTCTGCACATTGATCCCACCAGCAAAGTCCTGTCACTGCTTCCCAAGCCTGTTCCCACATCCATCCATTCTCTCCATCTCCACCGTGACCTGGTCCAGGCCACCATCACTGCTTGCCTGAAGGTTAGGAGAGCCCCTTGCCCCTCACCGTCATCGGCTGGCATGGTCACCAGACATCGGCCATTCCCAGGCTCCCCTGCGCCCTGTCTCTGCTCACTCCCAAACCTGCGGCCGCCCCTTCAGCTGGCACCATCACGTCTGGCTCCTCGTGGCCTTGGCACGTACAATTACTTCTCTGTTTCTAAATGGTTTCTACCCTGGCTTTCTCGTCTTTCTTTTAATGGTTCTGTTCCAAGTGGATAGCACTCCCGATACTGCACAGAGGGACAGGTTCTAATTCATAAATGATTGAGTAAACCATTCACGTTTCCAAGTCCTTCCGAAACAGCTTTATGGCCTTCCCACCATTCATAACCTGAAGTGGACACCTGTGGCTTTGTCTGCCCAGCATCTTGCTGACCTTCCTCAGGGAATAGTCCCCTGACTTCCCCTAGTGGGAGCTGACTCCATCCCGAACTCCAGGGGTGGGCATGGGACCCAGGCCCAGCCAAGCAGAGCACTCCACCCTCCTGGCCAAAGTGACTGGTTCAGGGATGGGTACACCACCCCGCCCACCCAGTGAGACTCAATTCGAGGAGTGTGCAAACTGGGGAAAGCAGGAACCCTTCACTAAGTGGGTAAGGTGTAGCCTAGAGCTGCTGGGGCAACCGCACGGAGACTGAAGCCTGAGAAGAAAGCCAAACTGGAGGGAAGCATGGCTGAGAGACCTTGAGAACCACATTCCTGATAACATCACTTGAATCCACAGACCAAGTCTATCCAACCTGCAGCCTGTGGGTCACGTGCAGCCCAGGACGGCTTTGAATGCCACCCAACACAAATTCGTAAACTTTCTTAAAACGTTATGAAAATTATGATTTTCAGGCCTTTTTTTTTTTTTTTTTTTTTAGCTCATCAGCTATCATTAGTGTTAGTGTAGTTCATGTGTGGCCCAAGACAATTCTTCTTCCAGTGTGGCCCAAAGGTGGGACACCTCTGCTAGACCCAGCCATGCCTGAAGCACGTCCTTTGGACTTTCCAGTTGAGCGTGACAACTGAGTTCTAATCACTTGAATCTCAAAGAGTCCTAACTCATAGAGCCACCCTCCAAGCATTCAAAAAAGTCTTGCAGAGCTTCTTCAAAGTGCCAGGCACTGGGTAAGGATACAAACTTAAATAACAGGTTCTGTCTGCCCTTGGCAAGTTTCTACTCTAGTGAAGCAGTCACTGTTCATCCTTACCTCCACATTTTCCTTCAGGCAATGTCCCCACCGTTTCCAGGTCCTGTCCCTTCCCTTCTTCCCAGCTGAAGTTTATTCATCCTCTCAGGCTCAGTGCACGCCCTGCCTCCTCCAGGAAGCCCTCACCCCTCCCAGTCCCGCAGGCCTCAGAGCCCTCACCTTGCCCGAGGACTTCACACCTTTGAGGATACAGAGGAACACGATGACCCAGGCGAGTAGCAGGCAGAGGCAGAGGTTCCAGCGGATCTCCCCGGGGCTGCCGATGCCCCGGCTGCCTTGGATGTGAAGAACGTAGCGGCTGTGAGAGACGAAGGTTTAAGTGTCCTCCAGTCACGCTGCCACACTCCGCCAACAGGGAGGAAAGCCGTGGCCAGCCTGTGAGGTGATCCGGGCTAGTCTTTGATTCCTCTCTGTCCTCTGACCAGCTCTACACCCAGAGGCTGGCCTCTGCAGACCCCATCACCCAGGCTACCTCCCTCTTCAGTTTCCATTTGGGTTTGGCTAGTGAGGGGGTTACAGCAGGAGACTGGAGGGTGGGAGGAGTCAGGGGTCAGGGTATTTGTAGACATGCACGCATACGCGCATGCACGCACGCACACGCGCATGCACGCACGCACACACGCACGCACACGCGCACGCACGCACGCACGCACGCACACGCGCATGCATGCACGCACACGCACATGCACGCCATCAGAGGGCCTGGTTTGGACTGCCTTCTTCCCAACAGCACAGTTCTTGTTGGGCAGCCTTTCCGTCAAGGCTCCAAACCTCTCTGGTTCTGGCTCCATCGATCCCTCTGCTTGCCTCCTTGGCTCAGGGGTATTACGGCCCACCCTCTTGTTAGTTCTTGGTGCCTCACCTCTTGGTGTGGGTTCCCTCACCTCTAAAGTCCCTCCACTAAACTCCCGTGGGTGAAACTTGTGAGACCACCATCCGCTTCCTGCCAGCACCCCAAGTGATGCATTGGGTCGTGGTGTTTCCATGGAGACCCCTGGCAGCTGCTGGACCCTACGTCACAGTCTCTGGCTTTAAGCTGCTGACCCTTTCCCAGTGGTCGGACGTGCTTCTCAGCAGATGCATGCACTTTGGATGCACTTTAAATAGACAAATGAATGAACCGTGTCATGAATGCAACTTGGAGACCAAACTATTTCAAGACATGAGGGCCACTTGTGGGAAAATTCCCAAGAGGAGCCCCTTGCAGTTGAAGAGTTGGAGGAATCTGGTCTGTGTCCTCTGGTCAGCCAGTGGCCCCTACTCAAGGACTAGGCTACTCTGGAATGTTCCAGCACAGGATCAGCAATCAGGATTACTTGGTTCCAACACTGCCTCTCCTGCCAACTACTGAGCAAGGCTCTGGGCCTTGTTTTCTTGGCTATAAAGTGGGGCTTCTGGATAGGATGGTGAGCAATGATGTTCTAACACCCACCATTTACAGGGCTTGCACTGTACTTGGCATTGTGATACGGGCTTTGCCTGCATTACCTTGTATAATTCTCACAACAAACCCTCCCTCTATGAGAGTCTTATGTCTCCTATTAGACCAACTGGAGATGGTCCCTACTAGGTACAGTCCTGGCCTATGCTAAGTGCTTTACCTGCTGATACAGTTGGTGCTCCATACATAGTGACTGAAAGAATGAATGAATGAGTGACTGCATAACATCCCATGAAGTGAGGACTATTATCATCCCCTTTTACAGAGGAGGAAACTGAAGCTCTAATAGGTTTCTATTACTGTTAACAGCAGCCTCATTTTCATCATTATTATTACCAGCTAGCATTTATTGAGCACTTACTATCCACCAGGCAGGATGGTGCAATTTATATGCTTTCTTTCCTTTAATCCTCATGGCAACCCTCTGAAATACTATTATCATACTCACTTTAAAGATAAATCATCAGAAGCCAAATCAATTGTTCAAGGTCACACAGCTGGTCAGGTGAAGAGCTGGGATTAGAACCTAGAGCCCACCTAACACTAGCACCTTTGCAGTGCATGCTGGGCCCTTTGGGGACACACGCTTACTCCTGCTGTCTGTCCCTGCTCCCCCAATATCATGAGACCCCCCACCACCAGACACCTGGGCAGCCTGACCTCCAATATTCCTCACTGGGACTGACGGTGCTGGTGAGGTTGAGGGGCAGGGCCCCATTGCGGTCCTTGGAGCCTCTGTGCTCAAGGCAGAGGTCCGTGTTCCACCAGTTGCCACAGTGCTGCCAGGGCAGGTCACTGGTGAGGGAGGCGAAGAGGTAGAAGAGGACGTAGGCGATGATCATGTTGTAGTAGATGGCCACTAGGCCCACGATGAGCAGCATGGCCGCGCCGGCACCTGGCGTGGGGGACAGGGGCCTGCCCTTAGGCCAAACCCTCCTGCGGGTGAGGCTGTATGGCCTTTGGAAAGCCATACCTTTCTGAGCCCCACTTTTCTTTCTACCTGGAGGTTGTGGGGGTAGGGGTAGGGGGCAACCTCCCTGCCTCCCCCAGGCCCAGACCATCCTGGGACCACTGAGGCCTCACCTTTGAAGAGAGGGCTGATTTTCCAGACAGCCAGGGGCCCCAGGCTGGAGAACTGGCCCAGAGAGAGCTCGAGGAAGAAGAGCGGGATGCCGCAGATGGCCAGCATGAGGAAGTAGGGCACGAGGAAGGCGCCTGCAAGGAGGAGGGGGCAAGCACGATCTCAGGTCGCAGGGGGTCAGCTCTTCCTAAAGCCCAGCTCCAGCCCTGCCCCTTCCCTGCTGGCAGACACCGCCTGTAACCCCTTCTCACGTGAACTGGGACTATCTGCTTTTAGACCATCAATCACCGAGGGCCAAGGGTAGTGGAGATTCATCCACCTCTGTAGCTCCAGTGCCTAGACCAGGGCTCAAATGAATGAATGCATTCCCTGCCCAAGAAAGTGCAAACTCCTCAGTGTAGAAATCAACTCTCCAATCCACCTGAGTCTCCCTTCCCTGCCATGCCACCTCAGATGCTCGAGGTTGCCACCTGTGGTCCTATGTGCCCACCCTCCCGTCCCCTTTTCTTTTCATACTGGCAGACAGCTACTTTAGAGAACTGCCAGTCATACCAGCCAGCCTATACCCAATCCCTCGTGGGCACATATCCCAAGCTAGGCCAATTAGAGACCTTCCCTGCAAGTCTATAGATTCATTCAGAGAGAGCAGTTCTGAGGATGAAGTTATTCAGAGTTGTCTCTGTCCACCTGCTAACTCCACCTGCAAGGAGGAAGCCTGCCCCAGGGAAAAATAAGGTCAGTACTCAGAGGGCAAAAGCTGAGGGAATGGGGGGGGGGCTGGAGAGAACTGTGGGTGCAACGAAGCTCCTGGAGTTTCTGAGGCCAGCTCCACTCCCACATTTCCTGATCATATCAATTCATCTTGTCCCTGCTTCCTTTGGATTTCTGTCACCCTGCCAACATGTGCTTCTTTAACGAGTTTGGTAAAGATGGAAGGAGATATAGAGTGCTGGTGGGCATGCTTTGGTTCTGCAGAAGATAGTCCTGGGGTGGAATGTTGGGTTGACCCCTGTGTGACCTTGGGCAAGGAATGTGGCCTTTCTAAACCCTTGTGGCCTCATCAGGACAAGGGTGCCTACCTGCAAGGGCTGTCATCAGGGTCAAATGAGACAGGCGTGGAGAGCACCAAGCCTGGGGCTGGCAGATGCTCAACCTCAGCTATTGTTATGAGACTTAAAACAGTTGCTTGATAGAGAAGCAGGGACAACAGAGAATTTGTTTAAGATGGGAGAGACTCTGTGTTTGCAGTCAGAATGAAGGAACTAGGAGAGGAGGACAGATTGAAGATTCACAAGTAGGAATGACTGATGGAGCAATGCTCTGGAGGAGGTGGGCGTGGGGGGTAGGGAGAACACTGAGAGCACAGTGATCACTGACAGGCAGACACAGCTCTTTATCACGAAGCAGAGGCACTCCTCTGCCCATCACTCAGGGCCCAGGAAGCTCCAAGGCTTAGGGAGAGAAGTGTGTGGGTCTCCATGCTGAGAATGAGAGGGAGGAGCGGCCTGGGTAATAGAAAGAGACCAGGCAGGCGAGCTTCCTCTTCCCAGGCCCAGGTTGCTAAGAACCACTTCTAATGACTTCCTCCCAAGGTCACTTACGAGATGGTGGCTGAGGCCATTTCAAACCTCTGTCTACCTCGAGCGCTGGCCCATCGCCTGGCACCCCTCAGGCAGGCCCTAGGTCCATACCTCCTCCGTTGGTGTAGGCTCGATAGGGGAAACGCCAGACGTTCCCCAGGCCCACACAGTAGCCAATGCAGGAGAGCAGGAAGTCCAGCTTGCCTGTCCAGTTGCCCCGGTCTGCTGCAAAGTCCATGTCCAGGTCTACATCACCCTGGTCACTCGGGGTCATCAGTAGGTCTGGGGTGACAGGCTGCCAGTAAGAGAGACCAAAGGAGAGGCCAGGTTGGAACTGTGACCCCAAATGAGAACATGGACTTGAAGAGGGCTACACAAAAGATACTCTACTGGTTCAGATGATGAACTTCTCTCATCTGGGCTACCAAGGTCCATATGCAGGAGCTCCTCGGGGTTTGGGTGACTGCAAACTTATGAGACCAGGAAAGTGGCTTAGGCACTAAGAAAGCCACCTTGATCTTAGTCTGGCTAACAGAGAAGTCAAATCAAGGGATGGTCCTATTTTGATGATGACGAAGATGATAATGATGATGATCTTAATAGTTCCATGCATTGAGCACTTACTATGCATGTGCTCGCTACACTAAACATTTTACTCATGTTACCTGATTGCATTCTCAAAACAACCCCATGAGCTAAGTACTTATTTAAGCTCCATTTTAATTATGCGAAAACTGAAGGTCAAAGAGGAATCCTGACATATCCAAGGTCGTTTACAAGGCAGGCCAGTGGGAGAACTAGGTCTTGGGTCCAGAGTTTCCCAATGCTAAAGCCCATGTCTTCACTCACCAGTGCTGAAGTTTTGCTACTCCATCCTGGGCACCATATTTTAAGAAAGACACAGAGAGTATGGAGTGTGTCCCAAGGACCAGTGGCCAGGCTGGAGGTTGTTCAGGATAAGTGGTTACACGAGGACAAGAGAAAGGAGCTGGCAACACAGCATTAAAAGGACAGGACTTGGAGGGACCCTGGGTACCCTTGAGAGATGAATTAGATTTATGTTCAAAGGAGCCTACAGATAGATGTGAATTTTTGTTCACAAGCAGGAAGAAGCTACTTAAGCACAGATCTGTCTCAGAAAGTCATAATCTTCCTGTCACTTGAGGACAGAGTCATACACAGAGGACAATGGAGGCCAGCTGTCCCTAAGGGCCCCTCCTGTGATTCAAGGAGGACAGGGATGTCCACTGGGTATTCTCCCTTCAGACTGGGACTGTGAGATAGAGGCCCTCCCGCAGCTGCTTGGAATCCTGGTCCTGAGGGATGTGAGTTAGCATGTCTATGAGCTGCCAGGACTTACGACCTGGAAGGAAGCCCAAAGATACCCAGATGATACCTAGACTTCAGAGAGCCATTCCCAGAAGTGACTACAGGAATGGGTCAGGAGAAAGGGGGAGCCACACCTCTCCTGCTTGCCTCTAAAAGTCCTACCCTCTGACAGAGAAGGATGGGTCTGCAAAGAAGGCTGATGCCTTCTAGCTAATGCCCACGGTTTCTGGAGAGGAGAAAGGACCGCCCTGCTTCTGTCTGAGGAGTGGTTGCAGGAAAACAGCAATTCACTGGACTGGAACCATGATTGTAGTCCCAGGTCTGTACCAATCCACTGTAGGACTTTAGTAAAGAGTCTTCTAGCCTCAGTTTCCCCATCTGGACATTGAGGGGATTAGATAGATTGGTGTTTCCAAAAACACATGCCTTGGGATGGTCATAGGTGTTCAGTGGAACAAAGGATTCTTGATTCTAAGAAGTTTGGAAAAACTTCTGGGTTAACACAAGGTAAATCAGGTTTCTTTTCTATAGGACTTGTCAGATCCTTTAATGGACCAGCATGCACAGCGACTCTCCAAAGAGGGACTGGAATAGACAGTATTTCCCAATCCTATTTAAGAAAAGGGTTTTAAGCAGCTGGCCTGCTAGCATACACTTGGGGAAATGCAGGTCTAGATGATCTCTGTGTAATCATCTTCTGACTCTGATGGTCTGTGACGCAAGATTCAGCAATGCAACTTCACTGGAGACACTTGCAGAGGCTGAGGGCACGGGACATCACTGCTGATGTGTTTTCCCCAGAAACTGCTCTACTTGACACCAGCCCAAGGAGGTGCCTGCACATATCAGATGGTGACAAAGAAGGCCTTGCTGGGGAGTTGTCATATAAGCATTGCTGGGGTAAAGACGGTAAAAAGAGAGTGCAAGTGTCACGGGACTGCGCATGGCTGGCTGCGGTGACAGGGTTGGTGCAAGGGGCTCAGGTGGCAGAAACACGGGATCAGTGGTGGGTTGATTCTCAGGGATATGGACAACCATGGGGGTGATCCTGTCCAAGGCAGGCTGTTGGGCAGCGGGGCAGTGATGACAGGGACAGCCTGGCATGATTATGGGTAATGGTGACAATAATGAAAAGTGCCAAACGGCTGCTTTTCAAGTAACTGGGCTTCCAGAGTTGAACCAATCTGTCCCTGGTGGTTCTTTAGCCGTGATCGCAGACACGCTGAGGTGAGCAGCTCCCACGCCCATCTGAAACCAGCTCCTTCCCCGATGCCCTTGCCCCCAAGGCTTCCTCTCTGGCTGGGCTGGGCGAGCATCAGCCCTGTGGAACAACTCCCTCCTGGCTGAGCTCCACGAGGGATGGGGTAGCAGCCAGTTGGCACCGGTATTGGGTGGTGAGGTAGGCCTGTCACCCTGTGACCCCCCCCCCCCAGCCCCATCCAGGCCAGCGGGCAGGAGGGCCCAGTAATGAGGTTCCCCTGATCCCTTCTGAGAAGCTGCGCCCTTTCTGTGTTCACAGAGCAGTCCTGGCTCCCTGTTTCCATGGTGACAAGAGTTTCAAGAACAGGATGCTGCCAGCTCTTGGTCCCCCTCCTCCCCCAATCAGAGGCAAGGCTGCTCCTGCTCCAGGGGGAGGGGAGGGGGTCTTCCAAAGCCGAGTCAATTTGAGGTTCACCTGGAGCCCCCAACCCCTCCATGGGGTGAATTCCAGAAGGCTGACACAGAGGATGGAACTGGTCAGGAGACAGAGGAAAGGAAGCAAATCATGGGGCAGGGCCAGCAGCTTCACGTTTCCATCTGGTGTGAGGCTCCACCGCGTCCCCCCGACTCCCCACCCAGAGTCGGCAGGAACACACCTGAGTTTGGCAGACCTGCACCCTCTCTTTTAGGGACCAGGAGATGTAGGTCATTACCAGTGCCAGGGGCTGGGAGAGGTAGGACTGCCTGAAAGTCAAGCCTCTCATACGCTCTTCAGGATGAGACAGACACTAAGAAGCCAGGGTGTACCTTTTCTTCATGTGCAGATGAGAAAACTGAGTTTTGGGGAGGGGAAGGGACGAGCCCAAGGTCAAACAGCAAGTCAAGGGCAGAGTAAGACCAGCCCCCAGCCCCCTGACTCTCAGCCCAGCGCTCTTCTCTGAACAATGCAGCTCCTTTGCTGATACCTGGCATTTCCTGCCTCCCTGCCCCTTTCTCCCCCAGGCCAAGAAAGGGGACCCTAAGGCCAGGTGGCCCCACTCCTGCTCTGTTGATCTGAGGTTGCTCAGTCTCCCTCAGGAAAGCAGTAAGCTGCACCCCTCTATGCCGCAGTTTCCTTGTCTATAAAGTGGGGGTAATAAGACTAGCCCCGAGAATTGTTGGTGGATTACATGAGCTAAGGCTTTGCAAAACATGGCTGTTTACATACTACGTGGCCCTATGGCCTGGAGGGGCAGGGGCTTTTGTAGGGAAGGAGAGGAAAGGAGAGAAAGGAGGAGAGTGGAAAAGACATGGGCAGGACTAAAGACCCAAGAGACCCACAAATGGCCCCAAGAAGTCGTTCATGTTACGGGTAGGAAGGACCTAGTGTCACAGTGGTTCCATGCAGCTGCCCAAGGGCAGAGAGCTTGAATGAATCTGGGGAGTGGGGGCTGGGGGAGGAGAGTAACCAATAACAGCCCCGGCGAGCTGTTCTGTCACATCTACCAGCCCCTGTGTGCTCACTGCACCCCCGACCCAGGACAGTGGGGCCTGCTTTGGTTCTCCAATACTGGGGATAGACCGGCAATGGTCCTGGTTAGAGAATGGACTTGCCCAAAGCCACAAGGTCGGTGGCATCTGTGGCAATAGTATCCTGGAGTTCTGACTCCTTGGCTGGGACTCCTACTTTTAAGCCCAAAGCCAGAAAACTTGCCCCGCTACTCTCCCTCCCCAGGCACAGGCAACTTGGCTGGGAGGTCCGATCCCACAGGGCAAGGTGGGGAGGGGCTGAGGTCTGGGCCCAGGTCCCAGGACCTCATAGATCTGGCCTTTTGTCTCATGCCAGCTCCCACCTCTATGTCCCTCTCTCCTTGCCTTTGCCTCCTTCTGCCCTGCTCAGGGGCAGTCTGGGGTCTTAGTAGGGACCCTAAAGCTGCCGGGAGAAGGAAGGGAGAGGGAGAAAGCAGGAGGTGGTCCTCGCAGGCAGGAGGATGAGCAGGAAAGACTGGGTCTTGCTGGCTGGCAGAGGCTGCTTTAGTATAGAGTGTACAAGCAGGTGAAGCCCCCACCCAACTACCCTGAAATTAGTACAGCTCAAGGCCGCGCCGAGTTATTCTAACCCCCCCCCCCCCATCAGCTCCTGGTGAAAATGGGTGGGGGGTTGGGGACTGGCTGCAGACACCTGTTTGCAAGACCTCACCCAAGGAGCCCCAGCCCCCAACACACTATATCTCGACACCCAGAAGGGAATGGGGTGGTGCGGGGTGGCTCAGATCGTGACTCCTCCCCTCCCTGCGATCCCGCTCAGCCTACCCACCCCCCGCCCCCCACCCCCGCCCCAGCTCTGAGCTGGGTCCAGACGCCCTCTCCTATTCTCCCGGGGTCTCGGTGGGGGCGGGCCTCCGCACCCCTCCCTCAGGGGCGCCCCCGCCCGCCCGCCCTCGTGCCCTACCTTACGGAGTTGAGCTCCCTGGAGCTGCTTCATCCTGCGGGCGGGGTGCTGGGGCTTGCCTTCCCTTTGGCGCAGAGAGAACGAGGGAGCAGGAGGAGTGCAGCCGGCCGGCGCCGCGCCTTTGCCCCGGCGGCTCCCGCGCACCGGCCGGAGGGTGCGCGGGCGCAGGCGCTGCCGTCTGTCGGCTGCGGGCGTGGGGCGCGGGCCGGGCGCTGTGAACCCCTGTGTCTCCCTGCGCGGGGCTGGAGTCTCGGGAGGGGTGCGCGGCTGCAACCGCGTAGACACCCTGACAGACGGCTGACGGACGGACAGCGGGAGGGATGCGCGCCCCCGCGTGCAAAGCTGCGATTGGAGGGGCCAAGCGCGTAAGGAGGGGGGCGTCCGCGACGGAAACCCTGGGAGGTCTGGAGGCCTCGGTCACCATCTCCTGCGTGACCTTGGGCAAGAAACCTGCCCTCTCTGAGTCTCTCTTTCCCCGGCTGGGCAATGAGGGAGGCAGGCCATGCATGTGGACACCAACAGTCAGTCGTGGGTTCCAGTTGCCCAGTGCCTCCTCTTCTTGGCTGTGTGACCTTGCCCACGTTTCTTTAGCTCCCTGCACTGCCACCTCTTCATCTGGAAAATGAGGATAAGAGTCTTACTTCCTTTATAAGGACGTGAGGATTCAGGGAAATATGCATAGAAAACATTTAGCACGGAGCTCGGCAATTGTAGGGGCTCAGTTAACATTTATTGACTGAGTTGCCCACTCCTGCCAACAAAAGAACAGCCATTAGGCAGATATTTATCCAATCATTCAATCCATCACTATTTCTTGAACACCTAAAGTATGCCAGATCCTGGGCTAGGTCTCATTTCTCAGACACAGTGACCGGGAAAGGCAGATGGTGTTATCCCGGTTTTACAGATGAGGAAACTGAAGCACAGAGAGGTTAAGTAACTCACACAAGGTCACAGAGCTAGTGAGTGACACTAGTAACAGAGTGAGGTCTTGTGGATCTTTCAGGGTAGTGCTGGTTCCAAATACTCCTTTTCTTGGGATGAAGGTGAAATAGGGAGGGTTGGGCAAGGAGAAGAGAAAGTGTCACTCTGTTGTGATGCTTTGTGACTTAGATCCTGAGTACCTGGCTTCCTGTCCACAGCAGCATGACTGTGGGAATGTTATGATTACATACCTGTAAAAGGGGCCAACAACCAGTTCATGTCTGGCTGACCTGTCAGAATGCTGTGATGGTCCAGTAAGCCTGTGGTTAGGATGGGCAAGTATTAGCTAGAGTGATTATAAGCATTCATTTGTGGAACCGAACCAGTATATCCCAGTGGACCGGCATATTCATTACAAGATACATTACAAATTGTTCCCCTTCACTCTCAGAAGTGCTCTGACTCAGGCACTACATCAGAGGGTCACCCTACTATCAGCCAACACGGGGGGGGGGGGCTTTGGGGAGACTGAAGGTAAGTGCAGCCACTCACATCCTGAAAGCAGGAAAGAAGGGTTCAAAGCAAAGCACGGGCTTCAATGAAGGGCCTGGCCAGGCTCGAGCCCACTGCTCCTCTCCAAGTCCCATCCAGCTGCTCCCTCCTTGAAGCCTGGCCTCACAGGGCAGGCCACGCGCTCTCCAGACCCAGGAAGAAGGAGCCCCTTGGTCATAAATGTGAAGGGAGGGAGCATTCATTGAGCCCTATGGTGTGCATTAGATGAACTCATATCCAATGTCTAATTTTTAATTATTTCCAATAGCCTGGGAAGATAGGTACCCCCATTTGGCACCTGAACCTCTGGACTTTGGAGATATAGCCAGGAGGGCCATGGGCTGTGCCTGGGGCTTCTCAATCTAAGAAGGCCAGGCAGTACACACCTACACGCTCCCCTAGGGCCTGTCACCACATCTCTCATAGGACAGGAGGCAACTTTGCCGATCCACCCCCTCCCATTGGTGCAGGGGTTTCATTGGACCCTAGGGAAGATGCAGAGAACCACATGAAGAGGGATTAGAGATGAGGCATGGGCTCTGGAGCCCTGGAAGACTGGCCTCTTTATGGCCCCTTCCCAGTACCACCTGCTCCTCCCAGATCCAGCCCTGAAGAGGGCCATCCCTGGGGGAGGGGAAAGGAACAGGGCTGGGACTTCAGCCTTCCTCAAACAGAGACATCATGGGGTGATCACTGACCATCAGCCACAGTCACTGGGGCTGGGAATGCAAATGGGTTTAGTCCTGTGCCTTACAGATGGAGAAACCGAGGCCCAGAAGAGGTGGGACTTCGTAAAATCACTCTGTAGAGCAGAGGCAGCGTCAGGCCTGGAATCTTGGCATCTGACCACACCCAGGCTCTACCCTCAGATCACATCTCTCTGTCATCCTCTCCCTGTCACCACAGCCTTTGCTGGAAGAGTCTGTACTTTATAAAACAAACAAAACCCCAACATTAGAAGACATTGTCCACAGAAGTCAATCTACCCCCTGAAGCCCCAGTCTTATGATCATAGAACTAACCACCATAAGTTCAGCTCCCAAGCATGTTAGACAACTGCTACCACCACTGTTTCCTGTCCTCCATCCTAGGAAGTCTGGGCAAAATAATTACTTAGGAATCCAAACCAATAAATACTCAACCTCCCTTTCCTCCTTCCATTCTCTCTCTCTCTCCTGGTTTCACATCAAACCAGAAGTAAAATGGAGATGTGCTCTAATTTAAGGAAAGTGTTAGATGAAGATGTACTTCCTTTTATTATACAGGAAGATATTTTTAAATGCATATAAATAAACATTTTTGATTTGCTTTAATGCTCAGACTTTATCGCTGTAGACCGAGCATGTGTTTTGTTACATCAGCGAGTGGCAACTGAGAAATGAGGCTCCAGACTGCTAGTCCATCTGGTGTGATTCAGAGAAAGTAGTTCCGGAGCAGCTGTGCTGGGCCAGGATTGCCCTGCAGGCCGCCCCGGCCTGGGCCTGCTGTGCTCCCAGGCTCTCATTCCCCTGGCTGGGCATCTCATCTGCCCAGAGCCAGGTCAGTTTCCTTGGAGTGCCACAGTCGCCTGTCCCATCATAACCTGTCACACACAGAGACACAAACACACACTGGACTGCTGGAGAACTTCTGTGTGAGAACACGCCACTCCCAACCCTGAGCTAAGTCTTTTCTAGAATTGGGCCCGTACCAGTCTCTTGAGCAATCAATAATGAGACCGACTCCTCCATGAGACAGAGGTTCTCGTGCAAAACATGGTGCTGACATGCACGTTTCTGATTTGCTAGAGGCCAGGCCAGGCCAGGGGCCTTTGGGAACAAGCCATAGACTGAGCCATGGGTCAGTGTTCAGGCCAGCCTAGATGTGACTGGTCTGGTCCTCGGGTTTGTAGCACCAGTGCAGGGTCAGCCACCCAGCAGGGGAGGAAGCAGGGGGGGCAAAACAGAAGCCGCATCAGACATTTCTGACAGAAAAGCTGGAGTACCTCCTAGCACTAGGGTGGCTGCAGCATCTGACAGGACATGAGGGGTCCCTTTCCTGAGCCATTATGACACCCCAGCCTCTGATAGAACTGTCTAGGTGACAAGGGACATACAATGTCACAAGGCAGCCCATGGTACTGTTTGGAAATTGTCTTTAATAAGCTTCTTTTTTCACAGCCCTCACACCATTTGCCCAACCAACCTGTGGGCACCAGCCAACCCCCTGACCTCCCCCCACATGGGCAGCAGCTGCAGCTCACCCAGCTTGCCAGGCCTGGCCACTGACCTCCTGTGACTCAGGACAGGCTTGTCCTGTCTCAGATCTTCCCAGCCACCATCTGTCCTCAGTATTGGGGTGGGGGTAGTTAAAACATCAGTCAGGCCTGCCAGTCTCTCCCAGGAGGATGCAACAGCTCTAGGACCAGGTGACTGAACCCCAGCACTTACTACATGCTAGGCCCTGTGCTAAACACAATTCTGAGAGAGGTTAGAGGGGTGTCTAATCTTTTGGCTCCGCTGGGTCACATTGGAAGAATTGTCTTGGGCCACACCTAAAATATACTAACACGATAGCTGATGAGCTGGGAAAATGGTCACCAAAAAATCTTATAATGTTTTAAGAAAGCTTATGAATTTGTGTTGGGCAGCATGTCGCCCACGGGAAAAAAGCTGAGGTTCAGAGAGGCTAAGTAACTTGCCTGAAGTCTCATCGCTTAGAGGTGGTCAAGCCAGAGTCCGGGCCATCTGACAAAACCTGCTAATTAACAGAGTGACAGCTGAAGTGTGGCCCTCCAGCCCACAGCACCGCACCCTCTAGAGTGGGGTGTTCATTGCTGTGCTGGTGAGTGTGGTAGTGGGCTCCCGGATAGTGAAGCATGGGGAATGCTGGATTAAAAATTCAAGGGATTTCTTTGCTGTAGGACTTGTCAGAGCCTTTGATGTGCTAATGACCCACTGTGACTCTTCCAGAAGGTTTCAGCCTGCAGGACTTCCTAAACTTACTTCTTTTTGGTAAACTAGCTCTCCAATTTTACAGATGGATCAACAGGCCCAAAGAGGGGAAGCAGTTTCCTCAGGGTCACACAGCATATGTTTCTGAAGATCAGAAAACTTATTCCCTGACTGCCAGCCACCCTTCCGCCAACCCTCTTCCTCTGGTCCTGGAACCCTGGCCCTTTCACTCGTTCCCAGGCCTTACATGGCCACAATCCTGGGTGAAGCCCCAGTGTCTCCCAAGCCACCAGTAGGAGGAGAGAGAGGAGTGCCTGCTGCTTGTCAGGGGCTTGTGTGTGTGTGCATTGGTGTCATGTGTCCCAGGAGCAAAGGGCGAGCAGGCAGGCAGGCTGTGCACACTTTTTATGGCTGGGCCACCTCCCAGAACAGTAAACAGAGGGGCAGGCAGCTGGCACTGGAACCCTCTAGGCAGTGAAGGCCCCAGGTTAGCAGACTCCTGCTCACCTCTGGACGGGAACTGAGAAGAGCAGCTTTACTCAGGAATTAAAAAATTATACTTTAAGTTCATAGTGCTTATATTTCTTTTTAAATCATTCTTTGCTTCTTGACCTGGCAGCATGCACTAGTCCTTCAGGTCTCAGTTCAAACCTTACCTCCTCCAGGAAGCCTTCCAGACCCTCCAGGATAAGCTGGGAGCCCGTTCTGGACTCCCTGGATGCTCTGCTACCTGATGCCCAGAGCATAGCTCTAACTGGGAACTTTTAGGGGACAAGGACTTTGCATTTCCCGGGCCCAGCCATGCCTGACACATGGAGGTGCCCAACGAATGTCATCCGTTCAAAGAAAAACCTGAGCTGAAAAATTCAAGACTGGTCTATTGAGCCTGATGATTCTGCTTAGAAAATGGACTTAAAATTTTGCATAGTCTTTCAAAGACTTACTCTAACAATGCCCTGCTTTGATCATTCAAATACATTTTAAAGGTGACCATGTTGTAGGCCCACAGAGACTGGAAGGGAGGACACAATTGTTAGGAAATTGTGAGGATAATTTACACTTAACATTTTCCTTTAATGCTACATATAATGAGTTTTATACATCTTTTAAAAGAGAAAAGAAATTTATTCTTGAAGCTACATCCAAGGGATTCCACCCTATGTACCACACTTGCCCAGCTGCAAGCTCTGATTGGTCCACAGAAAGTCCTCCAAGGGCCCACTGGGGTCTGGGCCCTAAGGGATAGCTTGGTAGGGTAGAACTTGGCAGGGTGGACTCTGCCCCTCTGTCCCCATCCAGGGGTCTCCCTCCCATCTGAAGCCCCACTGAGAATGCTAGTGAGGGTAATGGCTTTGGGGACAGAGGGGTCAGTCATCAGAGCCTCTTGCTCAGGCCCAATCCTGTGGGCTTTGTGCTCTGCATCAGCCTGGAAAGGGTTCAGGCCATGAGAGGATGGGGGCGGGCAGAGGTGAGGCTGTAGGAAGAGGCAGGTGTGAACCGACTGCATTCCTCCCCAAGCATTCCATCTCCCCTTAGCTCCATGTCCATTCTCCAGGGCCAATCTAGTCCCTACAGCAGCCTTCCACCCTTGAACCCATGGAGAGGAGATGGGGCCTGGGAACCTATCTTGGCTCCATCACCCAGCCCTCTGGGGATTGAGACCTCCCATCCAGGGCTCCCTTGTTCCCCAAGGCCTAGAATGCAAGAGCTGCAAAAGGTCCTATCTAATGGGCTCACTGCACAGACGGGCCAAGGGGATGCAAGGGCTGGGCCGGTTACCCAAGGTTACCCAGAGGGTCAGTGGCAGGGCAGGGACTCAGACCAGGCCTCCTGGGGCCCCCACAGGAGCCACATTCCTAGCATCTGGGCAGGGAGCTATGACAGATACTCCTCCTTGACTGGCATCGGGGAGGAGGTGCCCAGGAGGCTGGTGGAGCTGGGGCATAGGCCCCCCAGGGGCAGCCCAGCTGGGGTGGGGGTGACTTCGTGGGCTGGTGGTGGTGGCTGCGGGGGCTGCTGCTGTTGCTGCTTCTTCTTGTTTACTTTGCGCTCCTTTGCCCTCCGGTTTTGGAACCAGATCTTCACCTGTGGTGTCGGAGAAAAAGATGGGCAGTGAGGGGACCCGGTGACCGAGTGAGAGGACACAGGGAGGACAGCTGAGCTCTCATTTCTTGATGTGGAGTTTGTGGCCACCCTCCTGCCCCAGCCACCCAGACCTTTCATGGACCCTGAACGTATTATCCCCTCTAGAACCTGTTCCCCTAAAGACAACTTTCCCTGTAACCTTCTTCCTCCCCATCCTCCAAGACCATGGTCTAACACCCCTCCTCCAGGAAGCCTTCCCTGTTCTCCCTGTGACTGCTCTCGTCCTTGGATTTAAACAGCACCAATCATAGCCTGCTGTGGCCTATAGCTAATTGGACCACTTATCCCCATGCTGGGGGGTCGGGAATATTGAGTTTTGTTGGGGTAGAGGATTTCACAGTAGCTCAGTTTCTGCTGTGCTGTGTGACCATGGCCAGGAGACTCAACCTCTCTGTTCTCCTCCCTTGACTGAGCTCCATAAAGACCAGACTCCCATTACAGCTCCTGTAGCTAAGGGTTGGGGACCCACACACCTGCCGTTCAGTGAGCCCCAGATTAGCAGCCAGCTCTGATTTCCGCCGGATGGTGATGTAACGGCTGTAGTGGAACTCCTTTTCCAGCTCCAGGCGCTGGTGGTCTGTGTAGACCACGCGGTACTTGTCCTTGGTCCTGGTCTTACCTGAGAAGCAGGGGGCCAGGAGGGGAGTCTGCAAAAGGCCCAGGCAGGGTCCCCAGCCCCCCACAGGAGAACCCTGAGGTGGGGAGGATGGTACATCCCAGTCCTAGGGGTGATAATCATCCCCCCAGGCTTAGCTTTGGAGGTTCTCAGCCTGAGAGGCAAGCACTGCTTCACATCCATCTGGGGAGGTGCTAGAGCTCAGAGAGGGGAAGCAACTTGCTGCTAGTGGAGTTGGGGTTTCAATCCCGGTCTTCTGACCCAGAGCCCTGCTTGGCCCACCAGCTCCTCCAGCTTTAATCCAGAAGCTTCCAGCTGCAGCTGCATGGCCCGCACCCCAGGAGCGTGTAGGAAACGCAGCTCCCAGGGCACCCCTGACCACATGAGTCAGAAAGCCTGGGGGGAGAAGCTGAAGTTTTAATACGTTCCCCACATGGTTCTGACTCAGGGGCCTCAGGCCACCAGTGACATGGAGGACATCTGGCCGGTAAGCGCAGATTGAGACTAATGAGGAGGCAGCTGTTCCTTTTTCCCCTGCAGAAGACAGCAGGGAAGACCCACTGCAGGCAGAGGCGGAAGCTGGCGGAAGTGTCCTGGGGTGTATAAAACATCGATGCCTGTCGAATACAGCTGCTGGTGATCCTTGAGGACCTGGCAGTTACCTCAAGAGGTTCTAGCTCTGGATGCCAAGCCATGAGCTAGGGAAGCGCCAGGGCCTGGGGGCTGGTCTGCCCAGAACCAGCCATGTTCCCACCTGTGCCTGGGCATAGAGCAGGAGTGACTGTGCTCAGCCCACAAATATTGACTGAGCTCCTGCTGTGAGCCTCGCACTGGGGTACACCCGTGAGCAAAACAAACAAACAAACAAACAAACAAAAAAGTTAAGGGGTCCAGGTGGCAGGAATAGTAAGTGCAAAGGCCCTGAGGCAGGAGCATGCCTGACATCTGACATGTACAAGAAACAGTGAGGTGTGGCTGGGGTGCAATGGGCAAGGGGCAGGTCGCCCAGTGCATTATGAGCCAAGGAAAGGCCTCTGCTGTTACTCTGTCTGGGATGGGGACCACTGCAGGGTTCTGAGCAGAGGACACTGAGCCTGAGGTAGGTTTCATTACAACTCTGACTGCTGCATGGAGAACAGATTGGCAAGGGGAAGCGGGAAGCCCCAAGAGACCTGCACTAACCCAGGAGAGAAGGCAGTGGCTTGGCCTGTACCCGGGGCTCAGCCTGGGGCCAGGAACTGGATTTGAGGACCAACCAGGGTTAATGTCAGGGCTTCTTTGGGGCTGGGATCAGAGGTCTGTCTGGAGAGGATATTAAGAGTCATGCTTGGCCTGGGCTGGTGTGGGGGCCTGACTAAACACCAGTTTCCTTTGTAAGAAGCTGAGCACATGGCTATAAATAGGAGGCACACGCAAGCACTTTCGGACCCACATATGTGTCCCACTGAGCATGGTGGGTGTTTGAATAACCATTGACCCCCTCTCACCTCACCCAAATGCCCCCACAACAGCCCGGCCTTCACCTTTGGGTCATGGCTCCAGCCTTGCCTGTCCCTCAGCACCCCTGTCCTAACTCCCCTCGCCCCCCAGTTCCAGCCCCCACTCCTTCCACCAAGCCCACGCAGCTTGGCAGGACAGCACTGGGCTCCTCAGGAGCCAAATGGTTTTGTGGAGGACGGGAGACAGCAGATGTTCCTGGGCTCCGTTCCTTGGGTTTCCTGCCAGAGCCGCGGAACCACACTGGACCCTTCCACGTCCACTGCCCTCTGCATGGGACAACCTCGGCCTTGGGCCAGGCTTGGCCCAGGAAAGGGACAGGGGAGTGGCTGCTGAGGCCTTGGCCCAGAGGGAGCCCCTCCCTGGCCTAGAAAATTCAACGTCAGCTCAAAAACCGTTCTGCCCACCACCACCACCAGCAGGGCCCAGCAGAATTCTGAATCCACAGCCCCACTGGGTTCACTGGGCTAAAGTCAGAGGGGTCATGGGAATTTAATCTCCTCCCACTTTATAGATAAAGAGACTGAGGTTCATGATGGGTTATACAGCTGCTGGAGATCCAAACAAAAGAGGCCCGGTGAATCCTTCTAGTTCAGCCTCTTTGTGCGGTCAGGGTCACTGAAGCCCCAGGCACGCATGGACTTGCCCAAGGCCAAGTCACTTGACCTAGAGCTCTTGCTCCCCACTCTCATATCTAACCCCTCACCTCATCAAGTTTAAGGTCCACAGAATTCCCCCTAAGCAGTGGCAGCAGACTACCCATCCACTTGTACTTCCGGGAAGGGAGGGCCCTGCGGGTGAGGATAGACCCCGCCCACGGGGAGGGCAGGCCCCTGAGAGCCGCCGGCCGGGGCTGCGGGGGCTGCAGGCTGGGGGCCCTTGACAATGTCCGGAGACTCACAGCCTGAGGTGGGGCAGGAGGCTCTCTGCCCATCCAACCCTCAGCCTGAGAGGTCACAAGCAGTCACTATGAAGCCACTTGTTCCCTCAGGCACCCAGCTCTCATTCATTCTTTCTCATGAGCAAAGAATCATCACACCCATTTCCTAGATGGTGGGAACTGAGGCTCAGAAAGGGGCCTTTGCCGAGGGCCTTCCCAGCTGGTAGTGGTAGGAACCTGGGCTCAGGTGTCCTGACCTCCAGCCCAGCTGTTCCCAGAGCAGGGATGGGGCTAGAGGGGAGATAGGGCTCTAGCTGCATAATTACTCCTCTCTGATCTAACGAGGCTGCCAGTGAAGACCCAGCCCACAGGCCCTGTCCCCCACTCTCTGGGCCCAGGAAAGGAGCTGGTAAGCTCAGGAACCTACTGGCCAACTTCTGTGTGATGAGCTGCTCAAAGCACACAGCCTTATCACTAAGAAAATGACTCTACCAAAGAACACAATGTTTGCTATCACATTGTGTGGTCCAAGAACCAGGAAATCCCATGTGCTGCCCAGGGAGTGGAAACTGGGGCATTCTCCTGGGGGTCCAACTTGCTGATGTCCAGCCTCATTGAACATGCACATACCCCTTTAACCATTGATCACACCTCTGGGAATAAATGCCCAAAGCTGTAGTTGTTTCAAATATCACAAGGCTAAAAAACAATGTTCACGCCTATAAGTAGGAAATGTGTTAAATTAAAAAATAGTACATCCATGGGGAGGACCATTATAAAGTCATTCAAAAGAGATTATAAAGCTCTGTATGTACCAATATGGAGCAATTACTGAGATATATTGTTAAGTAAAACAACAGCTAGGCATTGCATGTTGCAGATAGTATGTTACTGTTTTTGTATAAAAATGGGTGGTACTCACTCATTCTCTCTCTCTCACACACACACACACTCATGTGTTTGTGCACTCATAGAGTTCTTTCTGAAAGAATATGTACGAAGTCATTAGCAGGGGCTGCCTCTGGAGAGGGGACTGGAGGCTGGGGAGCCAGTCACAGGAAGGAGGGAGTCTTAGGGATGCTTAAATTTTTGCCATGTGCAGATGTAAATTTGTATTTCAAATGACAGTTAGGAGCCCTGCATTCCTGTCCCAGCTCTGAGGCAGAAGTCCTGAATGCCCTGAACCACCCTCCCTTCCCCCTCCTATAAGCACCTGTGCCACCTGGGAGTCCAGGAGGGTGGGGGCAGGGAGGTGCGTGAGAGAGGTGGGGCGGGGAGAGGGCCAGGGATCAATGATTTACAGGCCCCTGGGACACTGGGGCTACAGGGGAAGGCCAGGCTCCTGTAACAGGTGTCCGATGGGGGCCATCGCTCCCAGCCACCTAATGAATAACCCTCTGGGCTAGATGCCAGTGTGAGTAGGTGGGGGGGAGGTAGGGAGCCCCCTAGTTCTTCTGAGGTGAGCACAGTGAGGGCAAGAGCCTTGGATAACTCACCCAAATGAGAGGTTTTCTCTCTGCTCTGGCTCTGGGACTCAAGGAATGGCCCATCCACGAGTGCCAGGCTGCCACAGAGGTAATAAGTTCCTTGCTCCCCTGGGAAGCTACGGGCTATTGGTTCTGAATGCCTGACCAACACCTCGGAACTGCCTGGGGTGCTTTATAAAGGTACTGATTCTAGCCTAGAAATTCAGACTCAGTAGGGCCAAAACAGGGCTCAGGGATTTGATATTTGATAGCTCTCAGGTGACCCTGACATGTGGTTGTTTGGGCAAGAGACCTCTGGGGTTATGCAGTATAGGTTCTCACGGGCTGGGTGATCTAGGACGTCACCTCAATCCTCTGAGACTCATTTCTGTATCTATAAAGTGGGGATAATTATTATTCTAATAATGGCCAACATGCTCACGTGTCAGGTTCTTTGTGTACATCTCTCAACAACCTACAAAGTTGTGCAACTGTTATCCCAATTTTATAGATGGGGAAACTGAGGCTCAGAGAGGCCCACATATCTGGTAGGTGATATTTGAACTCAGGTCTGTCCAGTCTCAGAAACAGCACTAGAACCTATGACATAGTATAAGGTCTCCCGTAATTATCTCCAACCCTGGAGTGAACAAGGGATCACTTGAGATGGATAGGCAATGCCTAGCACAGTACCTGGCATATTGTACGCTCATGGGGAAGGGTAGCTCTAGTTCATTTCCCATCATGGTGGGACAACAATATGGCAGGAATGCTGGGAAATGATCGGTGCAATGGGTGGTATGTTGGATGAGACTGTTTATTTATGAGGTCTCTTCCAACTTGGAAACACGAAGCTCCCAATGTTTGTTGATTCTCTGAATGTATTTCTTATTGTTGCTGAAAGAATTCTGAGACTGATTTTCCCACCTGAGAGTCTAGATATGGGGCCTGCCCAGCTGGGGGATAGGGAGCATTAGCCACCGCAGCCTTCAGTGGGGCCCCCCCATCCAGCCCGGGGCCAGGCAAGGAAGGACAGAGTTCAGCCTCTGCCTCCAGGGTGGGGTGGGTGGCTCCAGGAAAATCAAGTGGACTTTGGGTCAGCACTTCCTTTGCCCTCTTCCTGCTGGCTTTGTGGCCCTGGAGGACACCACTGCCAACTGTGGCCCTCAGGGCTTAAAACCAAAACCCAGCCCCGGCCCCTCTGTGACCCCTCTCCGTGTGGTCCAGCCCCAACTGGCTATGCATCTAAATTCCCTTCAACACACACACATAGGTATGTGCACATGGAAGTTTGTTAAAAAATATCTATTCCCAAACTGCACCCCAGATCTACTGCATCCTGATCTCCTTGCCATCTTTAACAAGCATGCCAGGGGATCCTGAACCACCAGCTGGAGTCAGGAGGTCCTGGTCTCAGTTCTGTGCCATCTGTGTGGCCTTGAATGAATCTCTTCTCCTCTCTGGGCCTCATTTTCTCCTGTGCATAAGAGGAGGGTTGGGGTATCAGCTGGAATCCCTACAGATTCTGAAGTTCTGTGTAGCTCTGAGTCTTCCCTTTGGGTCCAGACACCCCCCACCAGCTCCCTGTCCACTACTCACAGGGAGGGCACGGACTGCACACCCTCCAGCCGAGTCTCTCAGACACATGTGGGGCAGGAGGTGGCAGGCAGATCACCTACGTCTGTAGTGCTGGTGTGGGAAGGGCAAAGAGAGCCCTTTGGCAGAAGGGGGCTAAGGGAAGGGGCAGGGAACAGAGTGCCCATAGAATTCTACTACAGAGTCTCAGAAACTGGAGCGGGGAAGGAAAGAGATGTGCCTCGCTGAAGGTGGTGGGCATTTTTCAGTATACTGATGAGGAGGAAAGAATTGCAAATATGATGATCATGCAAATAACTTCAACATAAAACATGTGAGGTGTTTCCCAGATAACATACAGAAGAGGGCTGCAAAGGTGGCAGGGCGTGGGGCAGCCCTGAGGTGGTGGTGCTTCTGGTGAGGGGTCTGATCCTAGCAGGTTCCCACTGTACGGAGGTTTGGGGGAGGCCCAGTGCAAGGCGGGGCGGAGGGGTGGGGGTGAGGGGCACAGTGAGTCCCAGACCTTGTTGGAGGCAGAGACCTGGCCTAGGTCTGACCATCCTTAGCTGATGGAGCTGACAAGTGACTGAATGCCTTTGGGATTTCCTTCCCCCTGGGGGACAGAATGGATGTGAAAGCAGTTTGTAAAGGGCAAAGAAGGATGGAGATGACAAGGGGAATTAAGCTATTTTTGAAGCAAATGTCGGAGGGCTCCCCTGGGAGAGGAAGGAATGCCCAGAGGCAGGGCAAAGAACACGCTGGCCCGGGCGTGGGGAGGTCTGGTCAGGCCACCAGATGGACAGTGGATGTTCACTTTGGGTCTGTTTTCACCATCTGTACTACCAGGGGGTGGGACCTGTGCTGTGGCAGCCCTGACCCAGCCAGTTTGATGATGGATAAACAGATGTCCCTCCTGGGTCACGAGGCTTCCTATCGGACCGCAGTGGGGTCCTGTTCCTGCTAATTGGTTGGTCCCAGGCTGCTCTATCACAATTCCTCATTCAAGCCCTGGAGCAGGGGTGAGGCTGGGGCAGGAATGGGGTAGGGGGGGAATGGCCTGGCTAGCTACACGCAGGAGCCCTGCAGCCTTAGGTGAGCTTCTCCCCCACTGTGACCCTCCTTCCTCATCCCAGTGTTCAGTCAGCACTGCACTCTCCTCCTCCCAGGACATCTGTGCGTCACCCCTGACCCATCTTCTTCCTAGAGGCCCACAGTCTGACATGGCCCTGGGGGGCAGCAGAGGGAGCCTCCAGAGTCACTCAGACCTGGTGGTTCTCACCCAGCCCGGCCATATGCCAGTGGGGAGAACTCAGTCAAGTCCCTGAACCAGTTCATTCATCTGTTAAGTGAGGACACAAGTTCCTCCTTATACACATTAGTTGCAGAGATTAGATGTGATAATCTACTTAACAAGGTAATTATTATTAATAAAAGCTAGCTGTGATGATGATGATGAAGAAGATGACTGTAGAGACAGAGAGAAGAGGCAGGAGAGATTCCTCAGTGGAGAGTAAGGAGCCCATCCGGAGTGGGTCACCACTCTAGGAACCCTTGAGAAGGACTTTTCTGCGCTGTCCTACGTGACAGCTACTATCCACATGTGGCTATTTAAATTTAATTACATAGAATGAAAATTCAGGTCTTTAGTCACAATGGCCATATTTCAAGTGCTCAAAAGACACATGAGGCTAGTGGCTAGCATACTGGACAGATACAGAGCATTTCCATCATCATAGAAAGTTCTATTGGACAACCCTGCTAGACAAAACTCCTAGCAAGTGCCACACACCCACACCTATATTGCACAACTAACTACTCTGTGTTTGTACTACCTGCAAAGCAGCCTGTGCTTGCATCTATCACCCATTTACTCCTCCTGGGTTTTTCCACAGGGGCACCAAAAATAAGGGGAACTCTTGGACCAGAACAACTCTTCTAAAACTTGCAAACTGCAATTTTGTCCCTTCAAGTCTTCTCTAGTGCTGGACAACTTGAGGCCTCTCTGAGCTGTTTCCTGGTGGAGTTTGCAGGCCTCTGTCCTACCCTGGCCATCCTCCTCTAGTCGGGAAGTGAATTCCCTGCCCAACCACCTGCAGGCGTCAGGCCTGAAGTCATTCTGGGTGGAGGTGCAGAGAGGGGCTCTGGACTCCAGCCCTTTTCTTGCTCTGCGTGACCTTGGCAAAACCCCTCCTCTCACTGCCTGGCTCTGTGTGTGCTCCATGAGGACAGGCAGCATGCCATCCTGCTCACCCAGTCCTGTAACAGTGCCTGGCACACAGTGAGTATTTGATGGATCTTGTTGACTACATAATGCAAATGTACTACTTCCTGGTCTTCCTGACCCCAGGAAATGCCCCCATCCTGTAGCCCCCCCCCCCCCAGGCCAAAAGCCTTGGGGCACTTCCCTGCTCCCCACATCCAATCCATCAGCTGGTCAACTCAACCTGCAAAGGCAATCCTCCGTCCAGCTCCACTGCTCCCACAGCCTTTGTCAAAGCACTAATCTGATACGGAATGTTCTGCTCTGGGGTCAGAAATACTTGTACACGGAAAAACTCTGCGTACATGCTGAGCACTCAATAGACGCCAGTTCACATTATCATTATGACTAATAATTACATGTTATTAACTTATTTGTTAAATAGTTCATTCCTTTCTTTCATGGGGGGCAGATTAAAGGCAAACAAACAAACAAGTGTAATAATTACAAACTGATTAGTATGAAGGAGAGCAAGCTAGGGCTGAGAGCTAGATTAAGTGGGAGGGCGGCCTGTTTTATTTAGCTTGGGGAAGGTCTCCTGGAGCAGGCAGCATTTTGGCCAAGGCTATAAGGTCGAGAAGGAGGTTTTCCTGTCACCAAGGGGGAAACATATTCTAGGAAACGAGGACAGCATAAGCAGGGGTCCTAAGGCAGAGGGGAGCGGAGTCAGGGGCACACAGTGCCAGCTTCCTGAGGGGACCCTGTCTGCCTTGTTCTGGATGGAATTCCCAGCACCTAGAAGAACGTTTGGCACAGAAGAGACACTTAGAATATACTACTGCCTTCAGGCCTGCCTGAATGAATGAGTAAATGAATGAATGGACAAATGAATGAATAAATGAGAGAGAGAGCTCTGAGCCCCAGGGTGAGGGGTTTGGATTTGATTTCGGAAGTAATGGGAAGTCATGGAGGATGCTGAGCCTGGAGCGTCAGGCTTTCCCTAAGGCTTGCTCCCTCCGTGCTGATGCAGAGGGAGCGGTGCGTCCCCTTATAAGCTGGAGGGCTGAGCGTGGCGCAGGGCGGGTTTTGTGTGTTAACATGATGACAGACCCGACTCCAGACGCACTTGTTTCCAAACCCCAGGAGTTCCAGGACAGCAACTGGAGGGGCCAGCCCATTAAGATAACTTCCTCCTGACAAGCCAGACGCTGTTGCTAACAAAGCCATTTTGGACCTTCAGAATGACACCCTTGGCTCTCAGCAGCAATACCTGCCAAAGCAGGGGAAAAACACTGAACCAAAAACAGCCTTCTGCCACCTCCTAACTGGGTCATTCCTCTTCGCAGCTACATCTGAAAGATGCAGTGTCACATGAAGCTTCTGCCTTGAAAAGCAGTTTTAAAGAGCCCGGCCGCTGCTGTACTCCCCTCTCCCTCCAGCCTTACAGCTCTTCCCTGACTGGCTTCCTTTGTCCCCACCAGGGCTGGGGTGCACATGGGGAGGGGGGCTCAATCCCGAGCCAAGGGTATGGCACCTATTTGATAGGTGCTCCTTAGGCTGTAGTGCCTGGGTTTAAACCCCGTGCAGCCACATCCCAGCTGTGTGAGCTTGGGCAAGCCACCTTACCTAAGCCTCATTAACTTTATCTGTAAAGTGAGGCTACTAATAGATCTTCACACCTCTTAGGGTTGTTATGAGGCTTAGGGGAGATCACCTATGCAACAGTGACAGGGACGTGGTAAGGACTCAGCCATGGTTATCAGCTTTATCATGAGTTCCTACTGTGGGCAAGGCATGGTGAGAACGATGGGACTGACTAGGACTGGTCCTTGAGGGGATAAGAGATGGTAGGTAGTGGGGATAAACAAGACTAGTGGTTAATGTTGTTAAAACAAGGGCCTGGGAGGGGAGGAACCAAGAAGGGCTTCCCAGAGGAGGTGGCCTTGGAGAAGGAGCAGCATTTGAACTGGTGAAGATGTAGAAGAGGGAAGGGAGAGTAGCTCAGGTTGAGGAACCCAGCCTGGAAAGGCAGAGAGTGTGAGGAGTGTGCTCAAGTGCACCTGCTAAGGACTGACAGAGATGGTCACGGGCACCGATGCACTAAACACCTACTACGTGCCAGGCTCAGGGCTGTGCTTCATAGGTACCATTCCTTCAAGGTGCAATCTTGTCATCCTAATGTTACAGTGGAAGAAGCTGAGGCTCAGTGAAATGATCCGAGTTAATTTGCCTGACGTTAACACAGCTTCCAACTAAGCTGACCAGACGTGCCGTTTTAAATGGGACAGGAAACAACGGCACTGTCTTGTGCCAAGTGGTATGTATGTATGGTCAGACTCCTGACACCTTGAACTTAGCCCAGCGAGACTAGGCTCGTTTGAAATGGGACAGTACCATTGTATTTTGTCCTGCTTAAAATGCTATGCCTGGTTAGCCTACCTCAATACAACCCCAGTTCAGGCCCAGCTCTTAACTGTCCCAGTGAGCATCTCTATATATCCAGGCAAACTGGTGGGAGGGTGGCTTCCATAGCGGCTGGGGGCCAGTTCTCCAGAGGACTCTAAATGCCACAGAAATGGGGCTGAATTTTACAGCAAGGAAATGTCATAAAATGAAATGTCATAAAACGAAATGGGGAGCCATGGAATGTGCCTTGAATAGGTAAATCTGGTGGTGGTTTAGATGACAGCTGGGGCATCAGAGAGAGGCTGAAGGTGAGAGGCCAGGTTGGTGGCTGTGGCAATGAGCCAAGGAAGAAGATCTAGAAAGTGGTGGGGAGACCGGGTTTCATCCTCCCATGGGCCTCAGTTTCTCCATCTGAAAGCTGAAGACTAAGCAAGTGCAGATTCTACACCCTGCTGCAATAGTCCCGTTATCTGAGTGAGTATCTCCCTAGTTGTGTGGGACCTAGCCATCCAATGGGCCATGAACCACAGTGTGAAGCACTGGTTTATTCACAAGGAATGGCTGAGCCTTTGACAGAAGGATTTAAAACCTTTTCAACAAAAACACTGGTATTTATAGATGCAAAGGGAGAAAGGAAAAAAAAAATAGAACCCCACGTAGTCACTTCCTACCCTGGCTTCAGTTAGATGACAGTAATCGCTTGGAACTGGTTTAATATTTTGATTGTGAAATGAAGGGCAACAGCCTCCCCCTCATCTTCCCCATTTTCACTACCCCCCTTCTTAGAGTTCAGCTGGGGTCTCAACCTCAGCTATGGCACCTCACTGTACCAATGAGGAGAGGGGAGCAACCAGGTGTCTGTCACTGGCATGGCTGGACAGTCGTGGGTCCCATCTGCAGGGTTTGGGCCTCAGAAACCTGTGTCAAAGCTGAGATATCTTCTCTCTCCTCTTCCCTCAGAGTCATCTTACTCTTTCTCATACTTTCCCTGAGCATTTAGTCAGCAAAATGTATTGAGCGCACATGAGTACTAAATGCCATGCACTGAGCTGGGTGCCTGGAATGTAGCGATGGATCAAATAGAGGTGGTTCTAAACCTCAGGGGTGTTTACCTTGATGGGGCGGTGGGGAGGATAGACAACACACAAACATATCAGTGAGTAACTGAAATCGGGGCTAGTGCTCTGAAGGAAACATGATGATTATCTATGGCCATAAGGGGAGCCTTCCTTGGAAAATCATGGAGGACATCTCCGAGGAAGTGACCGTTAAGCTGAGACCTGAAAGGAAAGATGGAGCTAGGCCTGCAAAGAGTCAGGAGAAAGAGGTTTTTGAGAAGAGGGAATGACATATGCCCTAGACCTGCAGTAGGACATGGCATGTCTGAAAAACTAACAAAGACCTGAATGGCTAGAGCTTGGTGACCAAGGGGAGAGTCACCTGGGATGAGGTCAGGGAGGCAGGCAGGGGCCAGGTGCTGATATTCTACATCTACAGTCTTATAGATCTCAGAAAGGAGGGTAGATTTTGCCTTAAATATAATAGGAAACCATGGAAAAATTTTAACTGACTCATCCAACATCTATTCCAGTCTAGCATCCACTTGCGTGAAACTAGAACATTCCTACAGTTTCTGGGCTTCAGTTCCCCATCTGTATGTCTGGTCTCTAACTGTCCAGTTCAGATATAGAATGCTAGAGGCTCAGAAGGGAGGAAGAACTGGCTGGCCAAGGAGGGTACCATAAAACCTGGATTGGGGCCGGAAGTGTAGTGTGTGGCATGCCCTGACCTTCTCTCTGTCATCCGGGACAATAGGATGGACATAGGAAATACCCCTAGGAGACCCTGTATCTTCATTGGCCAGTAGGAAAAACTGAGGCCAAAGAAGGGAGGGGCTTGGCCTCTCAGGGAAGAGCTGTAACCCTCCCCCAGTTCGGCCTCTCTCTCAGGAGCACTGGTCAGAGTCAGATGTCCCCTGGGCAGTTAGGCAGCAATTTCTTCTAGCTTCCAGAAGGCTAAGGCTGCTGCCTCCTGGGCAAAGTGGGTCTGACCTGGCTCCTGGGGCAGCCACTTTGCTCAGGAGCCCCCATACCTCTCTTGGCCCTTCATCTACTGTCTGAAGAGGGAAAGGTCTTTTGCCTTTGGGCAGAGTTACTTCTGGGCCCTTTAATCTGCGTGGGGACAATGGCTTCCAAATAACTCTTGAGACCAGAGGCTGAGTTGGGCTGGCAGCTCCTGTGCCCAGTGAGGTGATTTACTTGACATCACACAGCATGGAGGCTCCCACAGGCCTCTGCCAGCCCTCTGACACCCACTAGCCTACTCTTTCCCCCTCATACAGTGATGCCCTCGCTCCAAGTCCGATCCCTGAGGAACCGCCCCATCCACCTCCAAAGTCTCCTGGTCAGCAGGAAGCAACAACTGGAAAACAGGAGCAGGAAAAGTGGGTTTCCTTCTCTAGGAAACAGACACGGAACTGCAGGACCCTGAGGGTCAATGGCCCCAGACACCTTCTCTCATAATATCTAATCCAGGGTTCTCAACCGGGGTTTATGGATAAAGCTTCCGGAGGCCTCTAGAACCCTTGAAATTGTCTGCCATATTAGGCAACATTTGTTTTTCTAGAGAGAAGACTTGCACTTTCTACCAGGTTTTTCCGAAGGGTTCTTTTGTAACTCAAAGGTACAAGACCCTTCCTTTCATGTCACAGATAGTAAAACTGAGACCCAGAAAAGATGACTGATTTAAGAGAAACTATTGTTTAGAGGATTAGTGCATAGGCTTGGTGGTCAGCCTGTCAGGGTTCAAGTCCCAGCTTTACCATTTACTAGTTATACAGCCTTGTGGATGTATTTAAGCTCTCAATATCATAGTTTCTTCATCTTAAATTGGGAGGTGATAATAGTACCTATGATAATGTTTTAAGAATGAGATGAATTAAGACATGCAAGATCTTACTTAAGTCAGTGCCTGGTTCATTAGAAAGTGTTCCATAAACGTTAGCTGTCGTAATTTAGCCAAGGTCACAGACACGAAGGGCAGAGCAGGGGCATAAGCTCCAGTGCTCTGAGGCCTCTGCAGGCAGGTAGGAGGTTCTGTGTCCCTGGGACTCCCAAGAAGGTGGGACTATGACAGTCAGACCTGTAGCTACTGATCAAGCCCTGCCTAGCATCTGCCCCCTGGGTGAGCAGGGCTTGTGTGGAGATATGGGGGTGAAGAGAGAGAGGAGGTGGGGAAGTCCCAGGCTCACTCCCAGATGTGGGAAGGGAAGGAGGGCTGGACATCAAAGGGTGGGCAGGACAACTGCCCGCCTCCCCAGGCCAGGTGGCCTTTGTCAGGACAAGCCTGACACAGTCAGGACAATGGGATCTCATGTTCACTTTCTGGCCAACAGGAGTCACTACCGAGCCAAGGCACAAGCCTATTACATGACAAAGGGGGGACCCATAAAGGAGGTCAGACCGCCCCTCATTAAAGCTGGGCCTTTGTCCTACCTCCTCCCCTGCCTTTGAAGAGCATGGATCAGAGAGGCCTGCCTGGGGGCAGGAGGTTCACAGGCTCAGGAGCCAAACAGCAGCCACCTTCCCAACTGCTCCTGCCTTCCCCTCCCCCAGGGTCAAGAGTTCAGGAAGAGCCCTGGAATAGGAAGGTAGGGAGCCCCCCACCCACCAAAGCTAACCAAAGAGGGCTCCTTTTCAGTCCAAAGGCTGGGACCCCCCAATCTCTTCGCTGTAGGGATGGGGGTACTGAGACCTGGAAAGGAAGTGACCTGACCAAATTCTCACAATCGGCGCACTGTCCCTTCTGGGGCGGGTTTGCAGCCTCTAGCTGGGGATGGAATAGGGTGGAAGGCAGCATGACGACCCCGGCCAGCGCTGCTCAGAGAGCCCTGGGATAAAAGCCTGGGGACCCGCGTTCTAGTTCCGGCCTTGCCACGCAGCCACAAAGTGTCTCTTCACTTCTCGGGGTGTCCGTTTCCCTACCTAGACAGAAAGGGTGTGCTTACTCAGGCTCGAATTCAGAAGGGGGAGCTGAGAGAACAGCCCCCCAGGGCTGGAGTGGCCAGGGAGGCCGCACTCTGGGAACCCAACGGGGCCAGGGCAGAGGTCAGACACGGCGCGGCCATGGCCTCGCCCTAGCACCTGCCAGCGCCCAGGAGAACCGTCCGGAGGCACAGGGCCAGGGAAGGGTCCTTACCGCTGCCACCGCCGCCTCCGGCCGCCACACTGCGCCGCATCCACTCGTAGGGAGTCCGCCTTTGCGCTCCGGGCGACGACGGAGCGCCCGGGCCGCCGAGGGGCTGCGCCAGGAGGCCCGGGCCGGGCCCAGGGGGTGCGGGCACCGAGCTAAAGTCCGGAGGGGGCCCGAATGCCAGCGGGACTGGGCTGGCAGCGGGGGCCGCGGGGCCCGGGCCATAGGCGGCGGCCCAGTCGTCCTTGGGCGCAGAGAAGGGTGCGCTCCAGGCCGCAGGGGGCACGGGGGCCGGCTCCACGTGAGAGTAGCCGGTGAAGTCGGGGTACTGCGGAGGCCCGGGGGGCGGAGGCGCGGGCCCATAGGCTTGCGGGCCCAGGCCGAGGCTCGGGGGCCTGGCGGGGCCGGGGTACACGGGAGAGTCCTTGTCCAGCACATAGCCCACGTACATGGTGGCCGCAGGGCCCCGCGTGCATGCTGGGCCCTGGAGCCGCCGCTGCCGGCCGTCCCCACGAGCAACAGCTCACCTGAACTCGCCGGCTCGGCCACCAGGCCGCCCCACCCAGGCCTTTTATAGCCCCGGGCCGCCCGCAGCCCCAGCCGAGGCGGGTTTGCATTTCAAAGCGAGGGGGAGCCTCCCGGCCGCGAATCAAAGGGGGAAACCCGTCGGGGGCGGGGGGTTCAAAAGGAGACAAATTGCTGCCCCAAGCGGGAGGTGGACGGGCTGGGGCCTGGAGGGGTGGGGGCGCGGAGGGCGCTTCCTGGGCGAGCGTCGAGGCGCGCTAGGTGTGGGAGTCTCCTGCGAGGTCGGCCTGGTGGCGCGAACACCTCGTCCTCCTTGGGAAGAAAAGGGATCCGAGGGGCTGCAGGGGACCCCAGGCCAGCGTCACACAGCCACACCTGTGGCACACTCTGATGTAACCAGTTTGAGATGAGGAAGGCAACCTGACTTCAAACAGGATTCCCGTCTTTAAGGTAGCGGAATCCTTAATCTTTTGGGGGCAGGGGTCACGACCCCTCTGCGTCTCTGATGAAAGCTGGGGATGTTTTTACCGGGAAAACGCACATTTGCACATACACCAGTCTGCATACAATTGGGGAGCTGGCCTGAGTTGGCTCTCCAGAGAAAGTTCTAAGGAGGCAAGGTAGGAGCATCTTTGGGGGACAATCTAAGGAACTTTTCACAATTTTCTTGACGATCCCCTCTACACACACCCTTTACTGTAATGAGAAATTTCAAACATACACAAAAGTAGACTTGGATGGCGAACTGCTATATACCCATCTCCCAGCTTCAACCATTACCAAGACTTTGTCATTTATTTGATCTCCTCCCCCTTTTTTGTGCTTAAGTGTTTCAAAACAAGTGTCAAACATCATGTCATTTTACCCCTACATACTTCAGCGTGCATCTCCAAAACACGTGGATGTTTTCTTACATAATATGCCAGTACCACATCCCACAAAATTAACACAAAATCCTGGGTATTATCCAGCACCCACTTCATATTCAAAGTACTCCAGTTAATTCAAAAATGTCTTTTTACCAGCTGGTTTGTGTGAACTAGGATCCTAAAGCCCTGATCCATTTATTATACCTGGGGCCCTTGTGGTATTTTAAATGCATCATGCACCCCCTCAATTTAAGACTGGCAAACGTTTCATAGCTACCCAATTTGGGGGTGGTAAACAGTTGCCGGGCCACAAGTGAACTGGGAATGGGGAGCGAGGTTGAGGTATTTGGGGAAGAATTCATGAAGGACAGGGCTCTGGGTCAGAAAGCCTGGAGGAGATGGGGCCCCTCCCTACAGTGGGTTTAGTGCCAAAGAACTGCTCAGAAGCCCGCTATGGGGTTTGATCCTCTGACATTTCTTGGAGCCCCCCTAAATGTGCAGTGACATGTAGCCCCAAGAGGTGGACAGAATCAGGGTCTTAGCTATTCAACCTGTCTCTCCCTTGGAGGACCACTTTGCCTGGGCCAAGTCAGCATCACCTCAGGGCTGGTCAGATGTGTCAGAATCAGGACCAAATTTACAGAGATCAGTGCATAATAATGTGGGATCCCTTATGCACAAATTATTGAGAATTCCAAGATAGCAGCAGTGTTCAACTAAGGTTGTTGCTCTTCTAAGCACTGGGCCCTGGGTGACTGCACAGGTGGCCTACCCCATGAAGCTGGCCCTCGTCAAAATCTTGCTTTTCTGGGGTTCTGATGAGTACAGGTAGGGGACAGTAAGCCCAGGGTTCCCCTTCCTGCTCAGAGGAACTCTTTCCATTGCACAGGTGGAAGTGCTGAGCCCCAGAAAGGAAAGAGGTGGTGCCTGAGTTTGCCTAGCAAAATGAAGGGGAGGGCAGAGCTGGGAGCTGAGAGAGAAGGAAAGCAGCAGGCAGACACAGATTTCAACCCACCCCTAGTAAAGCACTCTGGGAAAGGCCATCCATCAGGAAATGGGAGAGCATGAAAAAGAGAGTGAGTTCACCATCACGGGTGTGCATGTGCGTGCATGTGTGCGTGCATGTGCGTGCATGTGTGTGCATGTGTGCGTGCATGTGTGTGCCTGTGCGTGCGTGCACGTGTGCGTGTGCATGTGTGTGTGTGCTGGAAGGCCTCCACCAGGGAGGCTGCAGAAAGGACACGGATCCTGAGGGAGTGGGAAGGTTGGTGCCCTCAAGGTGCCCTCTGTTTCCAGGAAATCAGACCTAAATGGAAGCCTTAAAGGCTGGGAGTAGGTTTAGGAATTCATTTGTTTGGTGTGTTCATTCACTTGACAAGTATGTATTAATGCTCTGCCTTTGGGCTAACGCTGTGTTAGGTTGTGGGTGAGGCCCTGCCCTCAAGCTGCTTACTGACTGGGAAGGGGGAGAAGCAGATTTGAATCAAATAATCACAAAGGTAAAATTACACCTTGGTGAGGGCCAGGAATCCAAAGATTTCACCCAAAGGCAAGAGACATAGAAGTCTTGCAAGAGGAAGTGATGTATGAGTCGAGGCCCAGGGCATGGGGAAGAGCATTGTGGGTAGAGAGACCATATGAACAGAGGTGTTGAAGCCTAAGGGAGCTCAGTGATGGGGGGCAGGATGTGCGTCTGGAGAGGGGTGGACCCAGTGGGCCAGACCTGATGAGGGAAGCTGTGACCAAGGGTTAGAGTGGGGAGATGGCTGTGGCTGGTGTGTGGAGAATGAGCCAGAGGAGGGGCAGGTGGTGGAGAGCAGCACGGAAACTGGGCAGGGTTCCAGGAGTGAGAAAGATGGTGTCTAGGGCTTGGGTGGAGGCCTGGAGATGAGGGACTTTCCAGACAAACCAGGGTCTATTTCTCTGATCAGGAAGAATGCAGCCAGGGAGCCCTGAGGCCTGGGGGAACCCTCAGGGCTGTCCTCTCCCAGGGTGGAGGCTGGACATGCCTCCCACTCCACAGACACCTCCTGGGGTGGGTCTCCCCTCCCCTTAGGCCTGCTCTTTCCTGAGTCCTGGGTGTTGGGAAGGGTGGAGCAAACTGGTGCCATTTGCTGGATGAGGAAAGGAAGCACAGAGAGGCCCAGGTACCTGGCTAAGGTCACACAGGTGCGGAACTGGGTACGGAAGCTGGGTCTCCTGACCCCACTGGCCTTTCTTGCTGTCCAGCCAAAATGCCTGAGGGGTTCTGCTGATGCTCCAACCCACCTAAGTTCAGAGAACAGTGGCATCATAGGTTCTGTAGCATCCTGACTATGAAAGACCCTTAGAGAGCCAACCCAGTCACTTTATAGATAGGGAAACTGAGGCCCAGAAGCCTAAAGAAGGAAGAGTTTCCTTCCCTAAGTTCCCACAGTAGGTCAGTGCTGGACTGGACAGAGACCCATGCCTTCTGACTCCCAGCTCAGTGCCCTTTAACTGCATCTATCTGAGATTGCAGGGTTTGACCCTTCACCTGTGCTGGAGTAATAATAACAATAGCATCACTATTTGTTGAGCATTTACTAAGTGTCAACCATCATGCCATGAGGTTTGCATGTATAGGCATTCCCCCACTTTTTGAAAGTTTGCTTCATGCTGCTTTGCTTTTAGACCTACATTAGGTCTAAAACACATTAGCACATGTTTTCGCTAATTGAAAGAAACCTGAAAAGGATTTTCACTTTTATGAAAAAACCAAAACAAACAAAAAATGAAAAGCAAAAACAGCATTCAGCATTTCTTTTGCAGCAAACCATTACAGAAGCAACTTGTACCCTGAGCAGTGAGAGTGGTCCCACCAAGCTCCTTCCCCAGGAACAACACTCAGCATCTCAGCCTCAAGTTGCCACGGTTTGACCTGTGTCTGTGAGCATCTGTGCTTTATATCGACTTATTTTGTGCATGCATTGGCCAGCTGTGTCCTAAGGTAATTAAATTGCTTCTTTGCTCTCTACCATTTTGGCTTATGCAGTGTTTCATAGGGAATACTCTACTTTCGGGCGGGGTGGGGGGCAGGGGACTTGTATTATCTCAGTTCATCTTCAGCCCAGTGCAGTAGGGTTGATTGTTATCTCTCTTTTGCAGGTGAAGCATCAGGAGCTCAGAGAAGTGAAGTCACCTGCCTGGGGCCACCCAGCAAGTCAGTGGCCTATCTGGAAGCTCCCTCCTTTCCAGCTGAGACTGTCTGGGAGGATAGTGAACCTGTGAGTGCCTCTCCCCCGACCCCTACCCCAGGGTTTTGCTTAAACAAATACCTGGTTCTTCCTCCTCCTCTGGCTTCATCATGCAAAAGAGCTTCAATTCTCCCCTCACCCTTACCCCTAGGTGGATCCCCCCCAATCAGAGACCTCAGCCAGCCCTGATGTGACACCCCCAACTTTACCCTCCTGAGGACACCGAAACCTTGTTTAAAAGACCTCATCTGGTTCCTGAAATCATAGGTTCTCCTCCACCTTGGCCTTTGATTTGCCCCTGCTTCCTTGAGCCTCAGTGTCCCTCTGTGACTACTGGGGACTGGGTGGCTCAGACAGTGGTCCAGCCTTGGCCCTGTGACCATGTGTGGGTGGAGAAGCACCACCCACCTCCTTCTCTCTGACAGCCCCTTATCTCTGGGAGCGGCTGTTTATTGGACCCCTCCTTCCTTCTGGCTCCCGGGTGGGCCCCTCTTCCCTCTGGAAGTTCTCCCTCTCACACACCCCCACCAGGGCCTCTTGGGGTGGGGTGCACAGACCATGGGCTCATAAAGATCTGGGTGATAGCTTGGCTTTTAAAATCAGGTTTATGGTCCTGATAGAGAAAAGGTTCTGGGCTCAGCTTTCTGTTGGAAGTGGTTTGCTTAAAAGAAGCCGGGGGGCACCAGGGACAGCATTAGGCCTACTGCAGCCCAAGGGCTTTGACTGGAGGTCGGTCTGGGCCAAGCCTCAACCTCATTCTGTGACCTTGTGCAAGGAACTCTCCCTCTCCGGGCTGTTCTGGAAGTGGAAGTGGGGGTGGTCATTCTTGTCCTGCTCACCTCCAGGGGGCAGATGCGAGTCTCTTGGGTGGGTGTTGGGTCCCGTGTCTATGCCCTCCACTTCTCTCTTCCTTCCTTAGCACTTCTCTCTTCCTACCCTTCCAGAGGCTGGGGGCACCACCTGCTGGCACTGCCAGGTACTACTGGAGGGCTCACTGGCTGCCTGATCTCAATCATGACCCCGGAGGTGCCGTCTGCTGGGGACTGAGTGCCTGAGACAGTGGTCCGACCTGGAGGAGGGAGGCAGTTACCACCCCCACCCGCTCGTACATTGCCACTTGGGGAGCAGAGGAGACAGACTGTCCTTATCTGAAGAAGGACCGAGTCTGACAGGAGA
This sequence comes from Lyroderma lyra, assembly GCA_004026885.1. Taxonomy (NCBI): domain Eukaryota; kingdom Metazoa; phylum Chordata; class Mammalia; order Chiroptera; family Megadermatidae; genus Lyroderma; species Lyroderma lyra. The sequence continues at coordinate 90,931 of PVJL010000131.1, forward strand.
TAGAGAAGCCAAGGAAGTAAAGTCACACAGTGAGCCAGTGGTCCAGCATGGACTAGGGCGCAAAAGTCCCAGCTCCCCATCAGGTGCATTCCTACAGCCTCTCAGATGGATGGGGGCCAGCAGTCAGCCCATGTTCAACTACAACAGCCTCCATACAACTTCACCTCCATACAACGCCCACGTCACCTCTTGCCTCCCTTAGCCCATTCTCCACAGTGCACCTCAGTGACCTGATCTCATTAGTTCCCTGTTTAAAATGCTGGAGTGGCCCCTCCTGACACCTGGCCCCTGCTTACCTCTCCAGCCTGTACCCGCTCTGGACCTCAACCATTCTTTTCTTTCTGTTCAAGCACACCAAGATCTTTCTTTGCACATGCTGTGTCCTTTACCTAGAACACTGTGCCTGTCCCTGCATTGTGTGTGGCCTCTTAACCTCAGGTCTCAGTTGAAATATTTCTTCCCTAGAGAAGGCTTAATCTACCTGAGCAAGAACCTCAACATATCCAGCCCATTATTCTCTTTTTCATCATATATCACAATTTGATATTATTAATTTATGGTTTCCTTGGTGTTTGCTTGTGAGCTCTAGCAGGGCAGAGCACATAGTAGGTGCTTAATGAACTCCTGTTGCATGGAGAAATGGTGTGAGGGATAGGATGGCCTGGGGGTCGAAGTCAGAGGCTCCCTTCTAGCCTTGCTGACTTGCTGTGTGCCTTTGAACAGATTCTGGCCTTCTCTGGGACCCAGTGTCTGGTGTGGGGTGATGTGTATCCTCTGAGGGTCCTGCTGTTCTGATGGCCCTTGAGCCATCTGTGTACCAGAAAGACACACCCTTGTTCCCTGGGGCACTGAGGCTGAGGTCTGCTGGAGGCCAAGGTAGGCAGAGTGTTTAAGTCCTTATCTCCTAGGACCCTGCCAGGCTTTGGTGGCTATAATCTGGCCCAGGAAGAGCAGTCCTAGGTATCTACGGTGGGAATGTGGCCTGAAGTCCGTTACTGGTCTCTCTGCCCAACTAGACAGCCAGCCACCATGCTCAGTGGCCAGGAGGGGTAGGGGCACTTCCCACTGTGTGCCTCTTCTGGCTCACCAGCTGCTGGTACAAGGACCTGCCTACTCAGGGTGTGCAGGGCAGAAGGAACTGAGCTGGGCATCGGGAGTCCTGCGTTCCAGTGCTTTCTCTCTCTTCTAACCTTGGGCAAGTCCCCTCAGTTCTCTGGGCCTCAGTTTCTGTGCCTGTACCATGAACTCACTCTTAGGACTCTTCAGACCCTGACATCCAGATGACTGTACTAATGCCTGGGACATGTGTGCTGCTTCCTCGGCCCAAGCCTGGGGAGCCTGGGAGGGGGGACATCGCAGAGAGCGTGGGAGAGCCAGATGTGGTGGCCACTGGCCCTGCCTGAGTGAATGCTGAACTGGCCTCCTGGGAATTCTCCCACTCAGGCGCCCTTTCTGGACCCTTCCTCCCCCGACACCCGCCCCACTGAGAACTGTGGCTTCCGGCTCTGTCAGGCGTGGGTGGGGGTCTGGGCCGGGGAGGGGGGTGTCAGTTCAGCCTGGTTCCCTCCTTCTGGAGGAGCACAGGGCCCAAGAGCCTAGACAAAAACCTCGCTTCCAGTCCTGGTCTTGCATAGTCACTTTGCATCGCTGGGCCTCAGTCATCCTGGCTGTAAAATGTGGGGCTGGCTGAGCTTCCCTCTGTCCTGATGGAGGACTTGTATGACAGCAGCTCCCAGACACAACTGAGAATCTGTCTCCTCCTGTGATCTCTTTGCTCTGCTGTATTCCTTGCATAAAATGCCCTCTGTGTATCACTTCCTCAGGCCTGTCAACAACTCTGTGAGTAAGCTTATGGATCCCCATTTTACATCTGAAAGCACTGAAGCAAAGAGAGCTCAGATCATGTAATGTGTCCAGGGTCTCACAGCTAGGAAGAGGCAGAGCCGTATTGGAACTACCGCCATCAGAGCTCACCTCGAATGTGTGCCATGCAGTGGGGAGGGGAAGTGCTGAACCCCAAGGCTCACAGCTCCCCTTTCCCTCTGCACTGTATCCCACTCCACCTCAGGCAGGACTCCCCTCACTCCACGCTCTGCCCACCCACTCTCAGCCCAGTTTCCTTCAAGGATTGCTGTCAGCATCTGGCAGGTGGGTGGCTGCTCATGGATCCTCCTGTCTACTGTGGGACTCAGGGCCATGCTGACCACCCCAGAATAGTGGTGCTGCACTGCCCATGAGCACTGCTCACTACCTATCCCTTCAAAGTGTACAGGGGAAACTGAGGCCCAGAGAAGGTGAGCTCAGCCCAGGGCCACACAGTGATGGGCTGTAACTGGATCAAGGGAAACCCAGTGTTCCAATCATAGTGCTTCCAGACACTGTACTAAGCCCTTTCACTGCATTCCATCTAGCAACAGCCTTATGGATCATTCCTCAAATTATCTCCATTTTCCAGAGGTGGAAACTGAGGCTCAGGAGTTTAAATGTCTTGCCCAAGATCATGCAGCTTGGAATTGCAGAAGCTGGAACTAGCTCTGTCTCTGGTTCCAGAACCTACCCTGTCAATCATGACCCTCTGCCTCAACTGTCCAGCCCTCGCAGAGTGCCCTGTTGTGTTCGGTGTGGCTCTGCACCCCCAACCTCATCTCAGCTGAAAGGAGGTGCAGCACGCTCGTGCCTGCCAAGGGTTAATGGTAGTAGGGGCTAAGTGGTTCCAGATGGGCCAGCCGGACGGCTGGGCTAGCCGGAAACTGGCGGCCGCCAGCTTCCCGGGGGAGCCACGACCAGCCACCCCCTCCCCTCTGTGCTGCATCTCTGGCCCCCAGCTGTCCCTTTGCCCTGGGCCCTACCAGCCTCCTCTTCTTAGCTAGAGTCCAACTCCAGGGAACTTGCAGTCCAACTCCAGGGCCTTCTAGCATGGCGAGTCCTCCCGATATGTACAGATGGGGAAACTGAGGCTCAGAAAGGACAGGTACCCATCCAGGCCACACAACAAGTCCAGAGCTGGGTCTTCTGACTCCCAGACTCACTTTTGGAGGGACTAGGATTGAAATGCCTCCTTGCTACCACCGAGCTATCCTGGTGCTATCCTGGTCTCAGCAGTTAGGCCAAGACTCAGGAGGTGAATGGCCAAGGCAAATGCCAGGAAGGGGGTTGTAAAGACTGATGGAGCTTGGGGCACAATAAATTTCTGTATGGCCTGGCCCTGTGGTGTGGTCTCTTGTATTCTCCTATGATCTTGCTGCCACCAAGCTGGGCCAGGTCCCCTCTTCTGGGAGGCTCTCATGGCCCCTCCCCCTTGCCCTGGGGCCAGTCTGAGAACCCTTCTCTCTGTGTGTGTCCCAGTCCATATGCTCTGCTGTGCCATCCCCACTGGGACAAGACCAAGAAATGACTGCCAATAGGCTACTGTGGTTGGCATGAAATCCCAGCACAAGCAGCCCCCTGCCCTGTGAACAGGGCCTGGGGGAGGCCCAGGAGAAGAAGGGGGCAGACAGAGGAGCAGGGGGCAGAATGGAAAGCGGCCCATAGAGTCAGGCTCTGCCTGTGTGACCTGGGACACCTTTCTTCCCCTGCCTGGGACTCAGTTTCCCATGTATAGTAGTGGGGGCAGGGGGTAACTCAACTCTGTAAGCCCTTTTAAAACGATGCCCCTGGACATCCAAGGGCCAAGTGTGTGTCACTAGAGACATCTCCTCATCTGAGGAAATGAGGTTGGAAGGAGTGAGGGGATGAGGGCTTAGCTGGGCTCCTGGAGGCGACCCTGGCAGAGAAGGCAGGCAGGGGGGCTGGAAATGGAGCAGAACAGGTACTCAGAAATACCTATTGAGTGACTGAATGAGAGACTGGGAAAGGACAACCTAGGGAGAAGGCAGGATATTAGGGCCAGTCTGCACGGTGATGTGGTTCTTCCTCTGCATTCGGATCACCGGCCTCTGTTCTATCCTGTCCCTTGCGAGACCCGCTTCTGCTTCAGTTCTGCCATCGCTGTGTGAGCCTCGCAAACGCATTTCAGTCCTCTGACCTTCAGTCTCCTCATTTATAAAATGGGGAAATAACCCTTTCCTGGGACACCGGGGGTTTTGAGATGATACAAAGGAGTATGTTTGGAAATCTGAAGTATGCGGGGTGACCTTGGGCAAGTGTCTTGCCCTCTCTGCACCATTTCACCCCTGGGCCTCGGTTTCTTCTTCTGAGAAGTGACTGATAATCTTGGAAGGTCTTTTCTTCTCTTCTAGGTCACCTCTTCTCAGAGGTCCTCTCTGATTCCCTTCAACGTCAGTTAGGTAACCCTCCAACTACACTCCCAAAACCCTGCCCTCCCTGGAAACATGCACCTGTGCATTCTCTGTCTCTCCCACTGGCCTGGGCACTCCTGAGGTCAGAGACTGTGTCACCCACTCTGCACCTGCAACACCCAGTGCGGTGCCTGGCACTTAGTAGGTACTCAGCATGCTTGTTCAAGGAATGAATGTTGACTCAATAGGTTATCAGAGCTCCCTTTACAGATGGAGAAACTGAGGCACGGGAAAGGGTCCTGCTCCCAGGTGCCATGGGAGGCAGGCGTCCTGAGAGTGGGGCTGGGGCACTCTTTAATAAAAGTGACTCAGCGGCTGGCTGGCGTGGGCTGTGGAATTTCTAAACATCCCCTCACATCCTGAGCGAGCAGGCGACGGGAGGGAGCGCGCAGAGGGAAACGGGGAAGAAAAACAAGAAACTTGGGGGGAAAGAAAGAGAGGGGGAAAAAACTAAAATTGAAAACAGACGCACGCGTCCACCCTCCCCGCCCCCCGCCCCCCTGCTCCCAGCTGGGCCAATCAGAGGCTGCCCTGCAGCCTTTCCCCCAAAAGGCGGGGGGCAGGGAAGCCCGCCGTGGTGTGAGCACTGGGGGATGCCAGCAACCCTCAGTCCCTGCCCGCCCCGTCTGGGACCCAGCATCGCTCTGTGAGCAACTTGGGAGCGCGGGGAGGAAGACGAGAAGGAGAGAGCCCGGTCCCCTCCGACCAGCGCGGCCGCCGCCGCGGGGCAGCAGCCCGTGCGGATCGACACAGACAGCCAGACCCAGGGCGGCCCCTCCTGGCAACCCTGCTCCTCCCGGAGGATGCTTTGGGCGTGAGGCCACTCCTCACCCCTGCAGCCCCTGACTCCCTCCCTTCTCCTGAGGCTCCGGGAGCCGACAACAGCTCTTTCTACCCTCCTCCCCAGCTGCTGCACCGTTTGGGGCCAGCAAAGACTTTCAGATAACGGGAGAGGGCAGTGGAGGACTTCCTGGAGGGGGTGACAGCCCAGAACCTGGGACCTTGCCCACACCAGAAGGCATCAGCAGCAAGGTAAGTGCTTGTAGAGTGGGAGCCCCAACTCCTTGTCCTGCCCCCTTGCCCCAGCCTGTGCCTTCTCGGGTAGGTCAAAAATGGAAAATATTTTTAACAAAACCAGATGGGAGGAGGCCGGAGGCTGTGGCGCTGGAGGAACTAGTTTCTCTTCTCTCCTGCCCAGTCCCAACCCTGCTGCCCCCTGCCCTCATCAAACAAGTCCCAGAGGTTTCTGGGTGCTGAGTGGGGACCTCCAAAGTCCAGCAGCGCCTGGTGGGGTGGGGAGAGTGGGGAGGGGCATGAGAAGGAAACTGGGAGATGGCGAGCAGGGCACACCGAAAGGGGACCTAGTAGGGGACAGGGGACCTCTGAGCCATGGCCCCCATCCTTAGGCCCAAGCCTTGTCCCTAAGAATCTGTCTGGCTCAAGGCCAGTCGGCCGCCAGGCAACCTCTGGGGGTTTAAATGGATTTGCACATTTTCTAGATTCCTAAGATGCGCTTCCAAACCCCCAGTGGCTGGGAAAGTGCGAAGGCCAGGGGGCTGGCGCTTGGCAGGCCGCGTTCACGCAGCTGGGGCTGGGGGCCTGGGACCCGGCCTGCCATCAGATCTGGGGGCCCCTCTGCGAGGAAGCAGGGTCGGCTGCTGGGCCCCTTTCCCTGGTCCCAGGCAGCTGCCCAGGCCTCCTAGCTGCCTCCCTCCTTCCGGATGCTGCCCCTTCTCCGCTCTATCCTGACACATGGGTTGGATCACAGTCCTTTCTGTGACTCTCCCATGTGGAAAGAGCCGGTGGAAACCCCAAACTCCTACCTGTGCTGCCTCTGGGTGACGCGTATTGCGTGCCAGGACCGTGCGAGACGGGAGCTTTGTGAGCTGGTTTCCCATAACGCTTACCCGCGACGCCAGAGGCAGGGACTGATTTTACGCCTGCTTCTGCGCGTGCAGACAGGCTCACGGCAGCCACAAAACTGTACCACACAGCTAGTAAGTGGCAGAGTACAGGGAGGTAGTAAGCTCCTGCCCCGTCACTCCAAACTTGGTCCTTGTGTTCCTATTCTTTCCAGTCAGATCCCAGGATTCCCAGGAGGAATTTGCACCATCTTGCCTGCAGCCATGCGCTTCCTTATCACTTCCACTTTCCCTTCAAGGACCCTCCCTACTTCACCTCCTCCAGGCAGCTCCCCAGGTTCTTCCAATCTTCCAAGTGCTGGCCATGCCCCTCATGCCAGAGCCTTGTTGCTTGGCCCTTTCTTCCTATTTTTGTTCTGTTTGCACATCAGACATGGTTCAGGGCCTGAGCTTCCCCATCTGTGTTCTGTCCCCAATGTCCCCAGGAGGGCAGTGGGGCTGAGAAAATGTGCTGGTGAAAGTGAGGAGGGCCTCATTGAAGACCTTCTGTTTCCAATTGTGAGACTAGAACCCAGGCCTCCTGTCTTCCCTCAGAGGCCCTTCCAGAGAACATCTCGTGGTTCCTCCAGACTGTGTTTTTCTATGTCCAGGAAAGAGAGTCCCTGCCTGCCTCTGTGACCCCAAAATGCACAGAGGCCTCTAGTGCCATCTTCTGAAGTCATGCAATCCTCCCCTCCCTCCAAGCTGCAGGTCCCTGGGTCCGCAGCACTCAAGGACAAGAGGACCATGTTGGTCATCATCACTGAGTGCTGACCCTGTGCGAGGCACAGAGTCTGGGACCTCACATGCCTTGCAATCCCCACAGCAGGTCTTTGGAATCAGTATTATTCCTCCTGCTTTGCAGACAAAAGAACCGAGGCTCAGAGAAGCTAAGTGACTTTCCCAGGGTCACACAGTTAGGAGAGTTGGTATTTAGGCCACCAGTCTGCCTGGTCAGCGGGGAGAGCATCTCCATTCTCCTGCAGAACCTGCTCCTGGCTCTGCATTGTCTGAGGCAGAAAGTTCAGCATCAGGCCTGACCCACTCCTAGGTCCGCCCGGCCCTGGCTCTGTCCTGAGAGAGGAAGAGGCCATCTGGTCAGCAGCCTCCCTTCACCCGTGCTCAGGCAGCCCCCCCTCCTCTGTAGGAAGAAGAGTTAAGACTTGTAATTGCCCGCAGATGTGGGGCAGCGGAAAGCACCGTGGATTCAGAGTCAGGAGACCTGGCACTTGCCCTGGCTCAACTCGAATCCCCTGTGTGGCCAACCTCAGGCCCCCACTTGTTCTTTCTGGACTGTGTCTGCCCCATGAAGTTTCTGAGTGTCAGTTGGCCATGCATTAACCCCTGATTTGACTTCTGGCTGACTGCGGCCAGTTCTCTGGGTATCAGTCCCCAACTCTGTGAGCAGCAGGGTGGTATGTGGGGCTCCGTGAGGTGACAGTGTAGGTAAGATGTTTAGCATGGTCCACACATTTCATGGGAAGGACCTAATGCCACTGGCTAAGAGAGGGCAGCTGCTCTCCTGTCTCCTGCACAGGACAACTTGGCCATGCAAACGACTGTGCCCCAGAAGGGACCAGGCCACTGTGGGTACTCTAAAGGTACACTGCCATCCTCCAGGTACAGCCTGGGCCTGAGACCAGCTGCCTTTGGGCCGAAGGAGGGGATGTGGGACGTTTTGCTCAGCACAGGCTGTTGAATGTGGTGAGGAGAGAGGAAGGAATGAGAGGGTCCCCAGACATCCCTGAAACGCACCCCCTGCTCACCTCATATTTTGCACATAGTTCAGAACCCTGTGGGCAGTGGACCCTTGGAATGGGGAGAGGTCTTCCTTCACTGATTTCCACTGTCCTTCCACCCAACCCAGTGCCTCCCCAGGGTCAGAGCCTGTAGAGCCTTAGCTGGCAAGCAGTGTGTGCAGGCTGATATTACAGGGAGCAGCCCTTTCTGAGCACTCCCTTCGTGCTTTACATTTATTACTGCGAAGTGCACTGCTCTATTCCTCAGTGCTTAGAAACAGGCCTGGCATTTAGTAAGTACTTCAATATTTGCTGAACTAATTTAATCATCGCAGCCACCTCCAGCCATAGATATAAACTCTCTGTTTTACAGATGATGAAATGCCCAGAGAGGTTAAGTCAGTTGCCCGAAGTCCCACAGCTAGGAAGTGGTGGAGCTGGGACTTGGCACCTGGGTGATTCTGGCTCCAGCACCCTGATGAGAGGCTGGGTAGGGCCTGGGCCACCCCTGGGGATCCAGCATGAGCTCTGAGAATGTGCCTCAGCTATGGGGTCCCCTCAGAGTTCCAGAGATGGTCATCAGACCCTGGAGCCATCCTGTGTGCCTATGGGTGAGTCAGTCCCCGCTGGGCCTCAGTTTTCCCATCAATACAACCAGGAGGTTGAATGAAATGATCTCTGAGCTCCTTCCAGCCCTAAAACAATTCCAGGATTCCAGGCCACACCAGCCCAGATTGGCAGCCACACAAGCCCTGTTGTGTACTCAGGGATCATGCATATTTAACTCCACAGTGAAAGGGTTTGTTCTTACCCTTTTTCTGCACACTGCAGAAGGCAGCCAGGATCGATGACCACTAATGGAAAACTGTTACCTACAGTAACGAGGAGGAACTTTCTGACAATTAGAGCCGCCTGTTAATGCACCTAGTTTCTCAGGGAGCACCGAGGGCGTGTTCCCAGAGCCCGTGCGCCCATTTTCCTGGGGTGCTGAGGAAGGTATTCCTGTTAACGGGCCTGTGTGGATGCTGTGACCCTTTAGGTCCCTTCCGATGACTTTTTGAACCTCATATGCTCTGACTGTAAGAGGAAGCAAGACTTTGACCCGTGGTAGATGGATGAAAGATGGGGTCCGGAGGCGAGCGAATGAATGCAGAGACCCGCTTGTGGTGGGAGGGGGTGTGAACTCACACACTTGCTGCTGCCAGTGTAGAAGCCCCCCTCAAACGTCTCCCAAGACTGCAGGCCCAGAGCGCTCAGGCAAGAAGTCCCGGCCCCAGGGCGCCCTCTTCCCAGATGCTTTTTGGGCACTCCACCCCCAGCTTAGTGCTGACAATCAAAGTGTATTGCTTTAGCTCCATTAATACCCTCTCTTCTCACTTTGGATCAGGGCTATTGGATGTCTCAGGTGTCTGAAACCTTTCATCTGCTAGAGGTACCAGCTTCTCCGCCCTGTGATGGAAAGCGTCGTCCCTTGGGAGGTGGGGGCAGCAAAGGCCAGGGGGTCAGACAATTCCTGAAGGTCAGAGATGAAAGGACTTTTGGGAGCCACCCAGTTCAACTTCCTTATTGTGTGGGTGGGAAACCAAGGCCCAGAGACAGGGAGAACGCACCTCAGGTTGTCCAGATTGCCTGTGGTAGCACTGAGCCCGGGGCCCTGCCTGCAGGCCTGGCCTTTGCTCGTCTGTGCCACTGTGTGTGTGCTGTACCTTCCCCACCTACCTCTGCCACCTGGGGCTTAGTTCTTCCTGAGGTGAGGCCACAGGGCAGAGTTTGGACTGAAGAGGAGAGAAGCCATCTGGTCAAGGGGTGGGACCCCTCCTGGGTAGTTTTGTGGACCACAGAGCCATTAATCACATTGCTTCTCCATTCTGGCCACAATTTCCTTTTATGTAAAGTGGGGTGGGGCAAGAAAGCAGCTCAGTGACCCCAGAGGTTCCATCCAGCTCTGCTTTTAGCCACTGAGAGCTTTTGCCAGGCACAGAGAGAGGGATAAACAGATTGGTGGATGGATGGACAGACGGATGGACAATGGACGAACGGATGGATGGATGAACAGATGGATGGATGGATGAATGGATGGACGGATGAATGGATGGGTGGATGGACGGATGGATGGATGGCCTCCCCTTTAGTCCAAGGAGCGGGGGGTGGCTTCATGAGTATCCAACCTGGGCAGTCACAGAGGCCTCCAATAATACATTTTTTAACAAGGGGCCCTGCATTTTCATTTTACACTTGGCCCCACAAATTATATAGCTGGCCCTATAAGGAAGTTCAGGCTGGGTTTGAGATGGCTTTATCTCTGAAACTGGTCTTGCTGCCTCCACTGTCCTCATTCGGATCCATGCCCTCCCACCCCATAGTTCTTGGTGTTGCAGCATCAGTGCTACCCAGCTAGCAGCTAGCCCCCACCCTCACTATCAAAGCCTGAAAATTGGCTTTCTGGTGCCTCCAGGGCAAACCCAAATCCTTCCCCTGCACCCCAAATCTTTCCAAAAATGGCCTCTGCCCTCCTTCCCTGCCCAGCACCTACCCCTTTCCTGAAAAGTCCTAGTTTCTAGTCTAACAGATCTCTCTCTGCCATTTCTGCCAGATGCTTTGAGATCTCTCACTTCCCTGACTGCTCACACAGAGCCCCTTCCCTGGTATCATCCGCCAAAGAACCCCACTAAACCTGAAGGCCTAGCTCAAGGCCACCTGCTCCCCACTAGAATAATCACCTAACCATAATAGTTTCTATTTACTGTGTGTCGGGTGCATTTCATCATCATCTCTAACCTTCATAGCAATGGAAAAGGGGGTCTCTTATGCCATTTTCCAAGAAATTGGGGCTCAGGGAAGTTAAGCTCGGAGGTCACACAGTCATGAGGGAGCAGGACTGGTACTTGGACCTGGATCAAATGGCTTCAGGCTGCCCCTGACCTGGCTGGCATCCCATGCACTCAGTGAGGCCATCCCCAGGAAGCGTTAGCAAAGGAGGGCACGCATTCTGGAGCCACACACAAGTTGGCAGCTTTGAAAAGGAGAGTTTGGGGGAAGAAGAATTATTACTGACAGCCCAGAGTTCTTTCCAAACATGCTTTTAATTGATGAGCCCATTATATCCTTTTAGTGTGCCTGATGCCATCAGGATTCCATTGTCTGTTCTGCCCCCTTACCAGCCTGTCTCATAACCTCCCAGGAAGGGGAGGGTCACCGTCACCTACCCATCCCAGTTCCCCAGCCTAGTGAGTTCTGAGTAATTGGGGTATAGCAGAGGTCCCAGGCCTGAGGACCAGAAGAGCTGACCGTTTGATCTCTCATGCTGTATAAGCATCTATTGAGCGCCTACTGTAAACCTAATCCCTTATGAGGAACTTGGAGACATCCCCCAAAATTGTAAGGTGAGTTTCCTTACAATTAGGGGACTAAGACGAAGGTACAGGGAAGAGTTTGTTGACAGACAGTGGACTGAGGGTCATTGGACTTGGGTTCTGGTCCTGGGTGGGCCTCTAGATTCCTGAATATGCTAGTACACCCTGTCCCCTCCCCAGCAGAGCCCGCTAACAACACCAATCACAATAGCAGCACCCCTTCCTGAGGAGCCCCTCTGGGCAGGGGCTTCCCTGCCGCCCCATCTATCACATGCATCCCTTTGCTGACAAGCCTAGCCTAGCAGGGTCTCGGCTGTGCACTCCAGGCCAAGTGAGTGAGTGACTTACCCCCCCATGAGTGAATGAAGAATAATAATAACGTGACCACTGACTCTGCGGATGGCTGTGTGCCAGGCCCCGCTCTAAGCATTTTACTCGTATGAACTCATTTGAAGGCCTTGACGAACCCTGGCTTTCAGATGGGAAAACCGAGACACAGAGAGGCTGAGTAACAACAGTAAATGGGAGAATCGGGGGTGAATGACTGAAGACCTGGGTGCAGGAGCAGATGCTGAGAAAGCGAGAAGGAAATGAGATGTGGGAGCTTCCTCCCGTCCGCCTCTGCTGCCCGGGAGGGCTCTGAGGGGAATCTCAATGCTCCACAATTGGCACCAATAAATAGCTAGCTACCCCGGCCCAGTTTGCAGGCTCTGGGCTGGCGGGGGAAGGCCGTGTGCTGGTGGGTCAGTACCAACGGCCTGAGGCCTGCCTGCCCCTGCCCACTTGGCTCTGAGAATCCATTCTATTTGCAGCCCCCACCCCGGCCCAGGGCTGATCCGGGGCTGGCAGCAGCCCGGGGAACAGAAGGTTTGCTTGTCTGCGCCTGCCTCACCCCCCTCCCCAGCCTCAGCCTGGGACCCCTCTCAGGAAAGAGGCTCCTTTGGCTGCCAGGGCCTGGCGCTCTCCGTTGCCATGGCACCGCCAGAGATGAGGCTCTGGGGGGTGGGGTGTGAGGCAGGGCAGTAGAGGAATGGTGGAGGCCTGGAACTCTGTAGCTGCAGAGGCCCAGGCCCTCTGTGAACAGACCTGGGGTCCCTGGCAGGGGCAGGCCTGGACCCTGAGCAGAGCAGGCCTGTGGCAGAGCTGTCCGCACACCTAGCCTGACTGCCTGGATACTCCATCTGAGAGGCCCTGGGGACAGAGCCCCCGCCTGGGCACTGCCCCCTTCAGCAAGGACTCCTCTCCTCAGCCTATGTGTAACGCTCCGGCTCTGCAGTGAGATTGCAGAAAGGTTCTGAGGTCGATCCCTAGCTTGGTTTTCAAATTCCTGGGTGAACTGGGGCAGGCCCTTTGGTCAGCCTGTACCTTAATAAGGACTCTGACCTCTGAGGATCCTTGCATCCCTGAGAGGCTGAATTCTGTGTGGACCCCATTAGGGTGAACCCATGTGAGAGTATTTCTCTGTGAACAGACCTGCTTCTGGGAGGGAGACAAGCAGTCTAGCATGGCGGTTAAGCATACAGGTTTGGAGTCAGACAGGCCCGAGTTTGCCTTCCAGCTCCCTTGCTTATTGGCTGTGTGACCTCAGGCAAGTTAGCAAGACTTAGTTTCCTCCTTTGCGAAATGGGAATAATGAGTGTACCTACCTCATAGGACTGTTGTGAAAATAAAACAACACTCCCCACCTCCCCGGTCATCTCATTGAGCAGAGTGCCTAGTTCCAAATCAGTAGGGGCTTTTATTTGTTTTCAGATCGTGGGGCCTCAGAACAATGAATGAGAAGAAAGATGTCCTGAGTTGGGAGCAGGGGTGGTTATGGAGAGAAGCAGGACCAACGAGTAGAAGATACGATAAAACAGATCACGCTCAATGTAATGAAATTTTTCAAATAGCCTCCCCTCTGAGGATCCGGAGCTGGCCAAGAATGGAACGGGCCACAGGTGACGTAGTGAGATCTCTGTCACCGGCAGTGTGCAGTTGCAGGCCGGACAACCCCTTTGTTTGTACAGGGGGTGGGGGAGATGTGAACAGGGAGTGTCTCCCTAAGACCGTAGGATGGTGTGACTGTGTCCGCCTTGTTCTGACAGCTTCAGGTTCACCCAACTAAAAGGAGAATGTGAACGGAAGAGAGGTCAGGAGCCGAGGGTGAAGAACGAGGCTGGCGGCTAGTGGGTTGAGGTTGTACTGTGTGCCAGGCACCGGCTTCACATCTTTGCCTCCAGCCTCACTGAGGCCGTCACCTGGGCGTTGAGCCTCTGTGCAAATGATTTAACCCCCCTGTGCCTCTCTTTGCTCACCTGTAAAGTGGACAAGCATCCCTGACTTCACGGGTCACTCTGAGGTCATTGACATCAAGGACTGTTAGCCCAGGCTGTGGCGATGTGAACTAAATCACAGGTAGCTACTGTTATTATTATTGTGGTTATTTTTGAGGCCATCTAAGTCCTGGTTCCCTTTGTTGGGGGCCCCGATGGGATCCAAAAGCCTCTGTCCCAGGGATGCACTGGGCCTGGGCAGAGCCAGGCCATATGGCCTGGATGGTGGCTGTGGGGGCAAGCAGGGAGGCCAGCGAGGCGCCTGAGGAGGCAGGAAGTGCTGCTCGGCAGGCGGGCAAACGGGAGTGCAGCTGGCCTCTCTTCCTCGCTGACCTCCTTCTCAGGATGGTTCCCAGCCCGTGTGGGGACCCAGGTCCCCGCCTCTGGGCCCCCAGCGGCCACCAGGCACACACTGAGTGCTTTCCCACGAACTGTTCCAAGTTAGCTGGGCCGGCGAGGCTCCCCTACCCCCAAGCGCTCACACTCTGGTGGGTGAGGGGGCGTGCGGCAGAAGGGGGGCTCCGGCTGGGGGGGATCAGTCCGTTCTTTATCAGCCTGGCTCCAGTCCAGACAGATGTTTCATTTTATTTTGAACTTCCAGAAAATAGGTCATTTCTTTCCATTGTGTCCCTGGGGAGGCCTCCTGGAGAGAGGAGCACAGAGTGAGTGACGAGTGTAGGGGCCGCACATGGGCCCTGGGGAGCTGGGAGGGCAGCGACCTCCCTCCCTCAGTTGCAGTGAGCTGTCTGCAGCACCAGGGCCTGGAGGTTCTACAGCAGTCCCCCTTCTCTGAGTGGGGTGCGTTCCAGGCCTTCCAGTGCCTGAGACTGCGGGTAGTACTTTGCCTACACATACATATCTATGATGAAGTTTAATCTATAAATTAGGCACAGCAAGAGACGAACAACAGTAAGTAAAAGCGCAGTGGAACAATTATAATATTATACTGTAATAAAAGTATGTGACTGTCCTGTCTCCCTCTCTCTCTCTCTCTGATAACTGAGACAGCCAGTAAGTGACCAATGGACAGGTAGCATACCGGCGTGGATACACTGGACAGAGGGATGATGCACGCTCTGGGGGGGACGGAGGGGTACTGTGCAAAATGTCATCATGCTGCTCAGAATGGCGCACAATTTAAAACTTACGAATTGTTTATTTCTGGAATTTTCCATTTAATATTTTTGGACTACGGGTGACAAATTGTGGAAAGCAAGACTGAGAATAGGGGAGACTACTGTACAGAGAGGTACGAGAGGTATTTCAGGAAGGTTGGGGTGTGGGAACAGATGGGAGGAGACAAACTAGACGGAGGAGAGGGGAGGAGGGGGCTGCAGCGGGCCAGCCAGCGGTAACGAAGCTTGTGCGATGGGGCAGGGGTGGGGGATCAGAGTGATGGCCCATGGAAGTGTCACTGTCCTTCTACCCATGTGGACTTCCAGAACGAGTGGAGCCTGTGCCAGGCCCCAACACGGTCAGTTTCTGCTGCTTTGTTTGGGGTACCTCACAGATACCTGGAAAGCATGAAGGTCCTGTGGGTCTAGAAGCAGCACGGCAGAGCGTCAGGCCTGGGCGACCAAGCTGCACCACTGTGTGATTGGGAAGTTGCTCTCCCTCTGCTGGTTCCGTGTGATCCTGGGACTTGTGGGGAGATTCACTGCATAAACGGAGGGGGGCAGGTGGGAGCCCCACATTTTCAAGCTTGTCCCAGGTTTCCCCCTTCCACCCATAACTGTCCCCCACCCAGTGGATCCTGGCTCTCATGCTGCAAAATTGCATCTCAGCCCACTTGGGCGAAGGCCCCCAAGGCCATGCTCTCCACGACGTTCGGCCTGTGCCGCCGTCACTCTTGTACTCTGCCGGCTGCTGGCGGGAGGACTCAGTCTCTGGCTCCAGATGCTTCTTGCCCTCACACACTCCCAGGCCTGGAGCTGGCTGCCTTCTCCCAGCTGAGTCATGACATCCTGGCTAGGGCCCCTCCCCAGCACCCCACCCCCACCCCAGCATTCCAACTCAACACAGCTGCCTTCTAGAACAGGGTCCTGAGAGCCACAACGTGTCAGCCCTGGAAGTGGTCCCAGGATGGGGTCCCAACCGCACGTACAGATGGGGAAACTGAGGCTCAGAGAGGGGCAGGAATGTACTACAGGCGGGTGACATGCAGGGATTAGAGCCCATGTCCCTTTCCTCTCAGCCAGGGATCTGTCCCCTGAAGTTTGTCCCAGGGGGCTATGAAGTGCCCCTATTGTGGAGGAGACGTGACTAGACTGCCAGTCAGGAGACCTGGGTCTGTGTCCCATTTCTGCAAGCAAATTAACAAGTCAGTCCTCTGAGACTCAGTCTCCAATTCCTGCCTGGCTGGGACAGTGCAGGGACAGTGACTTTGATATAGAGGTCTGTGTACAGCAGGGTGGGGGAGGGGCAGCAGCTGTAGCTGAATCCTGGGGCCCTGAGCTACTGGACTCACATCGGAGGCAGGGCTGGGGGCGAGGTGAGCTTCAGCTCCCTACCGGCCACCCGGGCCCACCTTGCCTAAGTCAAAATGCTAGGACCTGTCCCTGTCCTCTAGGGCTCAGTTTTCTCATCCAGACAGTAGGGCAGAGGAAAGGGTTTGGCTCACATAGATGATCCCTGAGGTTCGTGGAGTTCTGACATTCCAAGACTAACCCTGAGACCCCATGGCCAGGCCTCCTCCTCCCTCTGGCATCTTGTTTATTCAGAGTATCTCTGGCTCGAAACTGAGACCGCCTGGCCCAGCACCCACCCCTTCCAAAGCAGGGCTTCCTCCCATTCCCATTTGGTTTCTATTTCTGCCCAGCTCGTTCCCTGCCTCTAGACTGAGTGGCCCTCTGTCCTCTCAGGTGCCCACTGCTCCTCCACATCCTAAAGCAGCTCAGCGGCACCTCTTAATCCTGCTTCTCCACCTCAGAAAAGGTACTGCTCCCAGCATGCACACACCAAGCCAGAAATAGGAGTGGGCTCATTCACGATACCTCTCTCTTCAGCCCCCCAACATCTGATCGCTAGGTCCTGTCGTTCTCAGCTAGATCACCCTCAAGCCCGTCTGTTTCTATCCGTCTCCACTGCCCCGTCCCCAGCTCAAACCAAGCAAACAGATAAGTGGTGGCAGAGCACCCCTCCTCGGCTCAACCTCTGCTCTCTGTTCCTGGGCGCATTCCTTAAATGCTTTCTGCCTCAGTTTCCCCATCTGAAATGGGACCGTTGCATCTACCTCACAGAGTTGGCTGAGGGGCAAGTGAGTCAACATATGCCAGGTTCTTAGAACAGCCACAATGTACATGGCACGCGGGCTCTGTGGCCTGTCGGCACACGCGCACGGCTGTGTCACGGGGAGTCCCGTGTGCACACGCTCTGTGTGCGTGCTGCGTGCGTACAGCTTTGTTTGTCCCGGGTGCCCGTGTGATTTGCCACACGTGTGCACCTCACATAAGCACGGGGGAGAGCGCGCAGGCGCCAGTCTGTGCTGCGTGCTGCGTTTCGTGCGGGCGTGTGCATGCTGAGTGCCCGCCCCAGGGCCTGCGCACACAGGGCCCGCCTCACCGGATGCGCTTCAGAGGGGCGTGTGAGTGCGTGCGTGGGCGGGAGCCTGCGCTGTGTGTGCACGTGCTCGCCGTGTGTGTGCAGGCCCCCCGCCCCAGCCGGCCGGTGGCGTGGGAGCCTCAGGACCCCGAGGGAGGGAAGCTGCTGCCGGCGGATGTGGCCAAGATGGACCGGATTTATTTAGATTGAGGTGGTGGGAAAGCAGCGGAGACTGCCCGTGCTGGAAGGAGGGGGGCTGCGGCTCTGAGAAAGGCTTCCCCAGCACTGCTTGCTCCCCTGGACTTGGGGTGCTCAGCCTTTTTGCTGTGTGACTGGGCCATGAGTCTGCCCATCTGATTCGCTGTGAGGAGCTGGGCAATCACCCCGTCTTTGGACCTCTGTTCCCCCAACCTGGCCAAAATAGGAGGAATCATGAGGGCTTCCTGGCACACACCGTTCTTCTCATGGGCAGAGTGGGGGATCGCTGAAGGTCCCCTTCCTCTGTCTGTTCAGCCCCCCGCCCCCACGTGGCAGAGTGTGGCAGGTAGGCGGGTGTGCTTGTTCCCTGACTGTGACACAACTTTGTCCAAGGTGGCTCATCCTTGGAGTGCAGCCCTACCGCTAAAGAAGGGAATGTGTCACAGGCAAGCCCAGGATCCCCAAATCTGCTGCCTGGGCCCCACAGCAGCCTCTAGCAAGCCCGGAGAGGCCCACAGGCATGGCGCAGACAGCTGCGGGTGTCAGGGACTCCTCTAGGATGGCCCAGGAGGTCATGCCTGGGTGCCCCAAGCCACGCTCTGGTCCTTCCCAGTCCTGTGGCCTGCTGTCCATGCCACTCTTCCCCTGCCACCTCCTGGATTTCCGTATCACCAGTTTATTTGTCTGAAAGTCACCTGAAAAACTGCGGGAAACAACTCGTCAAACTCCACACGGAGTCTGTGATGGAGACTAGTCCGGGAAATTCAATCCATGTAATGAGACGGATTACGGAGTCTCCTGTGACTTCAGCCTCAGGAATGCAGCCCCCTCCTTCTCAGCAACCCCCACCTCCCCAGCCACTCCAGCAGGGATAATAGTGACTAGGGCCTTCCCCCTGGCAATTCTAGAACGGGAATGGCTCTTTGAGATGACCCATCCAAACCTCTCCCTGTGTGGATGGGGAATCAGTCCCAGAGAGCACTTGGGGACTTCCTCAGCCTCATGGTGGGTCTGAGGCCCCTTGTGACCAGAGCTCATAAAGAGAGAAGCCAGGCCAAGATCCCTGGGGTATCTACACCCTCCCTAACGTGTCTCCTGAGCTCCTTTGCCGCACGTATCCTCTCCCCATAGCCCGAGTCTGTCTTTTTTGCTGTGTGACTGAGCCACAATTCTGTCCATCTCTGGGCTTTTGCTGCATGTTCAAGAAGACCCCTCCCAGGTGAGAGTCTCACAGACTCTAAGCCACCCCAGCAGGAGAGGAGCCAGGGTCAGGGGCTGCTGGCCTGGGGGGCCAGCCCACACGGCCCAGTCTTCCAGAGCCAGGCCAGCTCCAGTTGCAGTGACCTCCCATCTCCAGGCCAGCCGACCGAATTCCTCCTTTAGAATAATAAACAGTGTGGCCAGCCAGGGAGGCAGGGACGGGAGGGGCAGGGAGGCTGAAATGACCCCCTCCCCCAGCCTCGGCTGCTAATGATTTTCTTTGGCTGAGATCTCTGGCAGGAAGGGGGAATCAGAGGGGCACCCACCAAGGGGCAGATGGGCCTCTGTGGGGGCTCTTGGCTCCACCCTGGCACGGCTCCCTCCCGCTGGAGGAAGCCTGGCATCCAGCTGGAGGGGCTGGAGCAGGAGGGAGCATTAGAGGGGCTGGGCTTTGTAGAGCAATTGGGAGCCGAGAGGAGAAATGAGGGGACCCTCAGGGATGTGGAGAAGGAGGAGGAGAGGAGTAGATTCACTCAGCTCTTTGGGATGCTGGGCAGAGCTCAGACTGGGGGTCCGCAGGCCAGGCGCCTTGCCTCTGTCCACCACTAACGTGTAAATGCAGCCCTGTAAGCGGTCCACTCAGCATCATCCCATTTTGAGAGCTGGAGGCTGAGGTCACAGAGATCATGATGGCACAGGACGTAGCCCAGCCGGGGCTCAGACCCGGACCCCAGACTTGGACGGGAAACTAAAAGGGGTGAGATGGGGGGTGCAGAGAGTGTGGCCTGAGGAGCAGGCCAGGCTGGGCAGCCACTCAGGGAAGTCAGCAGACCCACAGCACTGGGAGGCTCCTTGTTGCCTTGTCACGTGGTTACGTCCCACGTTTCTTGCTCTGTGACTCCCACCCACTTCTGGTCTCCTTCCTGTCCATGCTATAGGCAGACCCTTCAAGCCTGGCTGGTGGTGGTTATTTGGGATCCTTGGATGGGGGACCACAGGCAGGGATAGAATAAAGACACCCAGTTCAGTCTGTCTGTCAGCGTCCCTGCTTCTGTCTCTTTCTCCCACCATCACGGTGTTTCCTCTCTCTCCGTCTCTCTGTGTCATTGTCTCTCTCTACCTCTATCAGTCCAGGTCTCTCTGTTTCTCTTGGACAAGCTCTGCTGTGTGACCTTGGGCAAACTTCCTCTCAGAGCCTCAATATCCCCATCTGGACATTGGGGGTGGGGTGGGGGGACTTGGATTTAGTAGTCTGCAAGGACCTTCCAAGACACGCTGTGCAGTGGGGCCTCCCCTGGGCCCAGGCCCTGGGCCCTCTCCCCTGGGCCTCCCTGTGCAGCTCAGGGCTGAGTAAAGGGGGTCAGGCATGGGGTGCCCCCCACATTCCACAGCTCTGACTCCCCCGCTTCCCTTCCCATAGCCGCCTCCACTTCCTGTTGTGCTTGTGGAGCTGTGGGAGTTCTCTGGGCTCTGGCTTTCCCCCTCCTTTCCCCCCAGGCCTTTCATCACACTTTCCAAATATTTGTCCTGGCAGATAAGAGCCTGGTATTGGAACTGTCACCCGGAGGACAGGCTGTTAGAGCTGGCGGGCCCCTGGACCCCATCCAGTTCCCCACCCCCACTGCACATGCAGAGAAACTAAGGCCCAGAGCGGGCGGGGGGCTCAGCCAGGGTCATCAGAGAGGTAGAGGTAGAGTCACAGCAGGGTCTAGGCTCCTTGAGGCTGAGTGAGCCCAGTGCAGGGGGAGGGGACCTGGGGGCACGAGGGCCCTCTTGGCTATGGGACGCGGGCAGCCTTTGACTTCAGCCCCATGCACACAGAGGATGGGTGGCTGGGGCTGGGGTTCACTCTGCAGGACCCAGGGCTGAATCTGGGCCCTGGCATTACCCCTGCCTGCCCTGGGCCCTGACCCCGGTTTAACTCTGCAGGACACCATGCCGCATCTGAGCACCGTGCCAGCTCCTGTTCTCAAAGGTAGGTAGACTGGGGCCAGGGTGGCGGGCCCCACGGAGCCACTAAGCAGGACCCTGGAGCTGGCGGGGGTGGTGCATGCTAGCACCTGGGCCTAGAAGCACTGCTATGCCCTTAAGCTTCAATTTCCTGCCTTTCTAGTGGGTCTCAATGGAGGTGGCCTTCCAGTGCCTAGCTCTCAGCTTATAAACTTCAGCAGGTCCCCTGCTTGTTTAGAGCCATTAGCTCAAATCCTTTGCTTGTCCCTTCACACCTCATGCCTCCTCACCAGCTGTCCCCACTTCACTCACTGTCACCCCAGTCTCCCATCTCTTCTCAGTACTCGCTTGTGTCAAGTCCGGCTGGGTCTGCTTCTGGCCTGGGCCTCCCCTCCCCTGCCTGGACCGCTCGTTGGCCATGAGCTCCCAAGTTCTGAGGATGACTGGCTGGCTGAGCATCTACCTATCTGGGGGTGGGTGGGGGTGGGGCATGACTTACAGAGTCCTTCCCTAGAGGATGACAGCAGGGGAAGGGGAACCAATCACTTGACAATCTCCCAACCTCGGTCCCCTTGAGTCCTGAGGGACCTCAGCATCTCTCCTGTCCCAGTCTGCCCCACTCTGAGCTACCTTGCCCCACCTTCCCCAGGCAGGATGACCTCTGGGTTTTGGGAGGGACCTGGGCAGCTGGGGCAGCTGTAGAGAAGAGGCTCAGCAAGTGACCTGGGAAATAATGCAGGAACCGGAGGCTGGGAATTGCTTCCCGAGGATTTCCTGATGCCTTTGTGAGAACGTGCCCACAGCCTGAATGCACTGCTGAAGGCTTGCGGGGGTCCAAGGGCACTGAGATCAGGTGGCCAGGAGGCCAGAAGGAGTCCCTGGGGAGCAGGCACTGAGGAAGCAGACCTCAGAGCCATGGGTTCCAGTCCGTGTTTGGATTTGGGTGGTGTGTCTTTGAGGGCTGTGCGGATATGACTTCCCCCAGGTCCACTCTGGGGACAGGTGCACAGGCTCCTGTGCCCTGTCTGATGCCTCCTCTCCCAAAGGCCAGGTGCTGCTGCTGCCCTTGCTGTTGTTGTTGCTGGGACCACAGGTCTCCCCAGATCTGGTCATCACACCCCCAGGACCAGAGCTTGTCCTCAATGTCTCCAGCACCTTCGTTCTGACCTGCTTGGGTCCAGCTCCGGTGGTGTGGAAACGCATGTCTAAGCAACCCCTGCAAGAAATGGCCAAGACCCAGGAAGGCAACTTCTCCAGCATACTGATGCTGACCAATGTCACTGGGCTAGACACAGGAGAGTACTTTTGTATGTACAATGACTCTCATGGGCTGGAGGATGGTGAGCAAAAACGGCTCTACATCTTTGTGCCAGGTAAGGTCCCTGGCCTATGGCTCACTTTCTTACTCCTCTTCTCAACTGCAGGCATCAGGGAAGCTCAGAGATTGCTTTAGTGACATGGTGAAATACAGCCAGCTTAGAAATGCAAACGAGTCATGCAATCCAGCCTGGCTCAGTCCAGGAGTATGTTCACCCCCAGCCCTGGGACTGAATATCTCTCTGCTCCCTGCCAGCCCACCCCATTCCTGGCTCCCAAGAACTCTGCTTTCTCAGCTGGTTTCAGTATGCTCCCTCTTGGCTCCCCCCATTCCATTGTCTCCATTTTCTAAGCTCCAGGTGCCAGCTGTCCTTCAGCTTGTGGCTTTCCCATCCTGGTGCTGTCCATACCAAATGTTAAAGCGAGAAAGGGCACCTGAGAGCATCCTAGTAGACTTAGGGCCAGAAAGGGGACAAGGCCTATTCAAGGGCACACAGCAATTCAGGGGTGAGCCAGACACCCAGCTCCACCTGACTGTCATTCTGTCCCCACCCTCGGCAGATCCCACCATGGGCTTCCTCCCTGCCTATCCTGAGGAAATATTCCTCTTTCTCACGGAAGTAACTGAGATCACAATTCCATGCCGAGTGACGGACCCGCAACTGGTGGTGACACTGCATGAAAAGAAAGTGGATGTCCCACTGCCCGTCCCTTACGACCACCAACGTGGCTTCTCTGGGACCTTTGAGGACAAGACCTATGTCTGCAAAACCACTATCGGGGACAGGGAAGTGGATTCTGAAGCCTACTATGTCTACAGCCTCCAGGGTAAGCCCCCTTTCTGGCCTGATGTTCAGCAGAGGCAAATAGGACCCTTCAGAGAGGTGTAGCCCTTCCCAGTTTACAAAGTGTGCAACTCCATTTTGCACTGGATTCTCATTACAGCCTTGGAATGCAGGCCTTGTTTCCTCATTTTACAGATGAAGAAACTGAGGCTTAGAAAGAGCACAGAGTTTGCCCAACGTCATGAGCAGTGTTAGTGGTAGAGTTGGGCTGCATATCCTGGTGGGCAAAGGCACAGGCTTTGGGAGCAGTTGGGTTTGAGTCCCAGCTCTGTTCCCTGAGATACATAATCACGCTGAGCCTGCTTCTTCTGCTGTAAAATGGGAATAATGACTGCCTACCTCGTGGGAGTACCGTGGAGATAGATGAAACAGAAGGCAGAGGCCATCAGGCACACAGTCATGCTCAATACATTTCCCTTTACTTAGACGCCCAGGGAGTACTTGGACTTCCAGACTGTTACCCCTTCTGGAATGTCAGCGCAATGAGGACAGAAATTTTGTCAGTTGTATTTACGGCTAACGCCCCTGTGCCTTGAATAGTACCTGGCATAGAAGAAATATTTAGTAAATATCTGTTGAATAAACGAAACTTCCACACCAGCCACCCCTTTTCTCTCTGGGCTCTGACTCCCCTGCCCCAAGCTGAAACGCAGATAGCTGGTGTGACTTCCCAAGCCCTAAGCCAGTCTCTCTCCACCAGCTTCGTCCATCAACATCACAATGAATGCAGTGCAGACTGTGGTCCGCCAGGGTGAGAACATCACCATCACATGCATTGTGACTGGGAACGAGGTGGTCAACTTTGAGTGGACGTACCCCCGCAAGGAGGTAATGCTGGGCCAGGGCCTGGAGGAAAGGCCAGGCAGGGATGTAGATCTCGACTTGTAGCCTGACTTCTTGGACCCTTCCTGATTTGGGGGACTTGCCCCACCTGTCCCTACAGAGCGGGCGGCTGGTGGAGCCAGTGACTGACTTTGATACGCCCTCCTACATACGCTCCATCCTGCACATCCCCAGTGTTGAGCTGAGCGACTCAGGGACCTACATCTGCAATGTATCCGAGAGTGTGTACGACCATCAAGATGAAAAGGCCATCAATGTCACCGTGGTTGGTGCGTGCCTTGGGCTCAGCCTCAACCCTCCTTCTGAGCTGGATCTACACCCTGTCACAGCCCTGGGATACCATCAGCCACATTTCAATTTGGCACTAGTCACAGTGCCAAACAAAACTCCATTTCCATGATAAACCCAAACCAAAACACACTGTCAACCCAAAATTCAACCTTCATCCCACCTAGACTTTCTACCTACCCAGAACCCAGGCCCCAACCCAATTTCTAATCCCAACCTAATTTCTAATCCCAACCTTCATCCCAGACCCAGGCAGCCCCATTTCCAAATTCAACCAGGCTGCAACTCATCTCAGCCACAATCCTGGGCTAGAACATACTCAGTGAGAACTACAGCTCCAGGCCCAATCTCAAACTCCGCCCCGAAACCAGTATCAGCCCCAAATTCTGTCTCCTTCCAGTCCCAGACCCAATTTCAATGCCAGCTTCAGTTGTTTCTGAAGTCTGAAGCCCCGCCCCGGAAGACTGGGCTGCTTTGGCATTCACCTGATGCCTGGCCTCCAGAAGCCCGCTGTCCCATTGGTGGTCGGGCATAGCCCCGCCCCTGATGGCTGCCCCTTGCAGAGAGTGGCTACGTGCGCTTGCTGGAGGAGCTGGATGCTGTGCAATTCGCGGAGCTGCACCGGAGCCGGACACTGCAGGTGGTGTTCGAGGCCTACCCACCGCCCACTGTCATGTGGTTCAAGGATAACCGCACCCTGGGCGATTCCAACGCAGGCGAAATCGCCCTGTCTACACGCAATGTGTCCGAGACTCGGTGAGCAGCTGCCTGTCCACTCTATTCTCGAAGTTACTCTCTGAAGCCACCAGGCAGCCCACAGCCTTCAGCTACTCCACAAACGTAGGCCCATCTTTCCTGAGAGCTTACTACATGCCAGGCACCCTGCCAGGTGCTGTGCCAGGTGCTGTGCCAGGCCCTGGCGATGCTACAGAGAACAGGATACACAGTTCCCTGCCTCCTAGAGTTTCTTGTCTTGTGGGGGAAACAGACACTGGTCAGATGATCACCCAGCTATTTAGCTCTTCTTGTGATGGGTGGAGCCAGCAGGAGGCAGAAGAGGAGAAAGAGGTGGGATGATTGGGAAAGAGGGTGTCAGGCAGGTCACTGCCACCTGTGGATGGGTGGTGGTGGCCCTGAGCCTGGAGACTAGCAGGCTGACCTGAGGTGCCTGATGCCAGGCTAAAAGCCTTTCTGAAGGACAAGAGAGGTAGAGGAGGGAGGAAATGGTGCCATCCCCTCAGCCCGCCCCCATCCCTCTTTACCCTCCCTCTTGGCTCAGTGGAGCTGCCTGTGGTAGGGGATTCAGGAGATGAATCCTATGGGTGTGACTCCTGGCTCTGCTACTGACACCTGTATGACCTTGACAAGCCCCTTCCCTTCCCTGAGCCTCGTTTTTTCCTGTCTGTACAG
This sequence comes from Lyroderma lyra, assembly GCA_004026885.1. Classification (NCBI taxonomy): domain Eukaryota; kingdom Metazoa; phylum Chordata; class Mammalia; order Chiroptera; family Megadermatidae; genus Lyroderma; species Lyroderma lyra. Next base: position 116,128 of record PVJL010000131.1, read on the forward strand.
GGAGGGGGGGGGGGAGGGCAGTAAGAGTTCTTCCTGCTCTGACAGCTGGGTCTCCCGGCCTGGCCTGCTCCCCAGGTACGTGTCAGAACTGACACTGGTACGGGTGAAGGTGGCTGAGGCTGGTCACTACACCATGCGGGCCTTCCATGAGGACGCTGAGGCCCAGCTCTCCTTCCAGCTGCAAATCAACGGTGAGGAGTCCCCCACCCGCTGTTGTCCCCCTGCCTTCCTACCCGTGTTTCCTCTCCCTTCCTACACTGTCTACCCACCTATAGGAGAGGGAGCCCGGGACTCAGGAGATGGGTTTCTAGGCTGAGCTCCACTGCTTGTGCATAACCCTATCAGGGCCTCAGTTTCCCCAGCTATACAAGTTGGCCATTGGACTAGACTGTTGTTTCCAGAACCTCAGGCATTCCTGTGCCAATGCTATGACTTTTCCTTCTCATGTGCCACTTAGACTATACTACTAATTCAATACATATTTATTGAGCAACTACAATATGCCACTTTGTTCAAGGTTCTCGAGGCCCTGCCTCTGTGCAGGTTGCATCCTTGTGGGGGAAGACATACATTCAACAGTGGGAGTAAAACACCCCAGTAACTTATGTAGAAGGTTAGAAGGTGACAAGTGCTGTGAAAGAAAACATGAAGCGGGGTGGGGAGGACTGAGAGTTCCCAGGGCAGGTACGGCGAGGGTTGCACTTTTAAATAAGCAGTGAGGGAATTGGCCCACTGAGAGGACGATTGTGTGAAGACTTGGAGAAGGGGAGGGCATTAGCCAAGTGGCTAACGGGAAAGGGCACACCAGGCCGTGCAACGACAGAAGAACGGCAGAAAGGCCTGCGTGTCTGGGACAGAGTGATGGGGAGAGGGGTGGGAGATGAGGTCAGTTAGGGGGTGGAGGGCGGGCAGATCGGGTAAGTCCTCGTAGGCTCTTGCACGGACATGGGCTTTTACTGTGACTGAAATGAAGAGCCATTGTGGGGTTTTGAGCAGAGGAATGACATGATAGTGTCTTAATGTTTCGTCAATTGACTTTCTAAAAATAAGTTTATTTTGAAAAAGAATTTAACCTCTCACTTGTAGATGGAAAATCAGTGTCACGTGTCATATATATAAAGCAATCGCTAAAATAAGCTCCGAGACAACAAAACAATACTATTAAATTCTAGCTCCTTTCTTGCCTTCCCAAGGCTCTAATCCTGAGGCCTGTTCTCTCTCTTTGTTAAGAGGGCAGATTAGCAAGTCTCAGAGAGGTGTGAGAGATGGAGTAGCACTGCTGAGGCTTTCGCTTTGAAGTACCCAGAAGGGGAATCCGCCAGCATTCACACTGTGGTTCCTCGTATTTAATGTTCACCTGAAGCTGCAGCCCCTCTCCCAAGGGGGGACTCTGGGCCAGGTCCTCCCAAGGGCCTTTCTCACTAACTGTCTACTCTGACCTTCCCACCTCCTGGCCCCATGCCTTCTCCATGCAGTGCCTGTCCGTGTGCTGGAGCTGAGCGAGAGCCACCCTGCCAATGGGGAGCAGACTGTCCGCTGTCGCGGCCGGGGCATGCCGCAGCCGCACCTCACATGGTCTACTTGCAGTGATCTCAAAAAGTGAGCAGAACTCCGGCCTTAGTCTCCCAAGGGACCCTCAGCTGGCTGGAAGGACCCATTGAAAGTCATCTCGTCCAGCCCCTTCCTTTGAGCACATTGTTCCAGGCTAGAGCCACATCCTTGAAGATGGTGTTCTGGGAGATGTCCTGTTTGGCCTAAATTGCCCCCTTTCCCTTACCTTGACTCTGGGTCAAATGAAGGGAACGGATTTTGCGAACCAGGCTTCTCAGCTCTGGGGCAGGAGCGTCCCCTGCTGGTCAGTCAAGGAACCACAGGAGGAGCCAGCTCAGAATCAGGAGTCTGGGAAGTCACGGCTAGATTCTGGTGGTCCTCTTCCACCACAAACCCGTAGTGCTGCCTATTTGGCCTCAGTTTCCCCACGTGCAGAGGGCAGGGACTGGAAACTGACCAGACTGTCTCTCCTGGCAGGTGTCCGCGCGAACTGCCACCCACGCCCCTGGGGAACAATTCCCAGGAGCAGAGCCAGCTGGAGACAAACGTGACATACTGGGCAGAGGAGCAGGAGTTCGAGGTGGTGAGCACGCTGCGCCTGCGCCACGTGGATCAGCCGCTGTCGGTGCGGTGCACTCTGCGCAACCTGCTGGGCCATGACGTGCAGGAGGTCACCCTGGTGCCACAGTGTGAGTCATCCACCCAGTCTCAGCGGCCCCTGGTGACCCCTTACCCCCATCTCGAGCCCATCAGCATGGTTATGGACACTCAGGAGCACTGTGGAACCACCAGAGTATGTTCCTGTGCACTTCCACAACAACGTAGTATTGGCTCACGTGTACATCCACCAGAGTATGTCTATAAACCACGGCTATGAATAGCACTGTCTCCTTATGCTTAGTGCAAGGGTTAAGGTGATATTGAGGCTCGTAGTGATCTGAGCTGGGGGTCGTTACTGAGGGGCATGGGTATTTATGGGAGAGGCTCAAGGCGCAGCCCAGAGGGAGAGGCTGAGGTTCTGTCATCATAGGCTGTGATAGGGGGTGGGGGTGCTTCTGTTCTGGGCAGAATGGGCAAAGAGGGCTTTGTGGTGCCAGAGGTGGGGTCAAGGGAGGTCAGCTGCCAAGCGCGCTATTGGCTTATGACCAGCTCTTGTCTCTGCCTCTAGCCCTGCCCTTCAAAGTGGTGGTGATCTCAGCCATCCTGGCCTTGGTGGTACTCACAATCATCTCCCTCATCATCCTTATCATGCTCTGGCAGAAGGTAAGCCCACCTGCCCTAGTGGGTACAGACTAACACACTGTTGTTTTGCATGAACTCCCCCGCCACCCTCCACCCCCATCCACTACTGTCCTTGAATCCTGCAGGACCTGGCCCAGCATGGAGCTCAGATTTTAAATGTATATAGTGATGCTGGGTGGCTGAGCTGCCTCCAACCCCAGCTACCTGGCCCAACAAGGGCCAGGCCCGGTCATCACGGTTCCCTGTCTCTGCTGTCCCCCTGTCCAGGTCCTGCTCAGACATCATACTTCCCATCTCAGCCACAGGGCATGGGACCCATAGACTACATGGGCCCCATGATTCTCCCAACTCTCAACCACAAGCACTCCAGGATTCAACTGAACTGCATTCCAATGCTGTTAATCTATAATTTTCATGTTCTTTACTGAGATTTCATCATTCTGTGCTTCCCACATTTTAAGATTCCTGTATTAGGATTGCAGCATCCCATAGTCTATCTTCCTAAGATTCTACTCCTGTGTTTCCAACATCCTATGGTTTCAGCATCCTAAGGTTTCATCTTTCTGAGATTTCCGCTGGGAGTGACCCAGCATGGGAAGGGGCTGTGCACATCTGGCAGAGTGCCCCTGCCTTGCGCCACTTTCTGGGACTGCATGCTCCTCTACTCCCACCTGAGCAGCAGCTGAGGCTCTGGAAGAAGCTGGTGAGGAGGTTCTGCTGAGCCAGGCCCTCAGTTGTCAGCTGCTCCTCAGCCACTCCCTAGCTCGGGACCCTTGGCATCTGTTCTCACTGAACCCAGGAAGGCCTTGGGTCTATTGATAACTTGCTGTGTGGCTTCGGCTATGCCCCTGCCCCTCTCTGGGCCTCTGGGTCTCCTGCTCCATCTGTTCCATAAGGGGCTGCACCTAGTGGGCCCCAAGGCCCAGACCCCCTCTGACGACCCATCACTGGTCTCGGTCTTGCAGAAGCCCCGGTATGAGATCCGTTGGAAGGTGATTGAATCTGTGAGCTCCGATGGCCATGAGTATATCTACGTGGACCCTATGCAGCTGCCCTATGACTCCACCTGGGAGCTGCCGCGGGACCAGCTTGTGCTCGGTCAGTCCAAGGGAGCCTCACATGGCAGTGTGGGGTCTTGAGGTGGCTGAGAAGACTCTCTGAGGTCTGGTCCAGCCTTGCCATGACCAGCTTTGAGATGAAGGGTTGATGTCTTGCCTTCTCTGGCCCTTAGTCTTCTCCTGTGGAACAAGATGATCCCCTCAGGGACCTTCAGCATTGAGGTCCTATGATCCCACGACGGTGTGAGGTGGGACCCCTTTGTGGAGAGAGAAAGTATTAATTGAGGTCAGGCTTAGTCTAGCAGGGAGGCTGAGGCATGCAGAGGAGCTGTGCTGTCCTCTGGGGAGGGAGGGAGCCTTCCAATGACTAAGGTGAGCCAGAAAACAGATAGAACTTAGATGAGACACTGGGAAGGACTGTGAAGCACTGTGATTTTAGGATTCTCCTTGCCGGGCAGATACCTTAAGTCTAGGGTGGGTGAGGGATATCTGGGTTGACCTCAGAGCCAGGTGGGGAGGCCAGGAAGTGAGGGATCATCTCTCCCCCCAGGACGCACGCTCGGCTCTGGGGCCTTCGGGCAGGTGGTGGAGGCCACTGCTCACGGCCTGAGCCATTCGCAGGCCACGATGAAAGTGGCCGTCAAGATGCTGAAATGTGAGTCCTGGGAGCAACGCCCCAAACCTCCCCCCATTCCCTCTCCACACATTCAGGCATCCCCAGAGCAGGCCAGGTCTGGTTCAGAGTCCCTGGGCACAAGAAGTAGGGTCACACTGCAGCCAGCACTGTTCCTGACTTTGCTTTGGAAGAGAGGCATCCCCTACCCCGACCCGCTCCTCTGGCAGCCTCCTCCCGCCCCCTCCTACCTTCCCTACTGCCTTCCTCCCATCCTGTTTCCCCTCCCCCTGCATGTGGGTTCACCACCGGGGTCTTACAACACAGACTGGGACCGAATAACCAGAATAGGCTCCACTGGGGCCTCCGTGGGGCCTCAGCGATGGGCCCAGGCCTGAGGCCCCCTCTCTCCCTTAGCCACAGCACGCAGCAGTGAGAAGCAAGCTCTCATGTCGGAGCTGAAGATCATGAGTCACCTTGGGCCCCACCTGAATGTGGTCAACCTGCTAGGTGCCTGCACCAAAGGAGGTACAAACCTACTCGCCCAGAGGATTCTGGGAAATGCCAGGGGCCAGGGGCTGGCCCCTCCCCACCCCGTCCTCGGTCCAGGGATGGCAAGACACTCCAGGTGAAGTGTCCGCACTCATCCTCTCCAGCACTCACTTCACAGAGCCAGGTGGCTATGGGATACAGAAACGCAGAGTCACAGTACTGCCCAGGCCAAAGGACTCTTCAGGTCACCAGTCCCAACAGTCCTCAAATCCAGGGCTCCTCTGACATTTACAAATTTTCACAATACATTTTAACAACTGTGATAAATGACAGCTCATGTGACTCTGAGATCAGTTATATTCCCCACCATTGGAGACCACCAGCCTGCTAACTGGGAGCTGCCTTCATTCAGATCATAGGATAAAGTCTCTCTGACCAAGTGTGTTTATTTGAAGCTTCAGTTGCAAGTTAGGCCACCAAAAAAATGCCATTGCCATTTGCAGCTGCTTATTGTGAGGTTTGGGATTTTCCTCAGTGTTGTGCAACCACAACAAAATACAGAAGTACGTTGCATACATAGGCCAATTTATGTCTACAGTGATCACCCATTTCACAATTTTTGTTTTCATTAGTATCTTCAAGCTCCCACTGATTAAGTAAATGTATTATATTTGAATTTAAACAGTAACCTGATAATAAGAAGTTACTTTTATCTACTTTATATACTGGGCTCCAAAGCAAGCTTTAGTTTGAAATCCTATCCATAACAGCTAACACTGTGTGCTTGCCATGTACCAGGCCCTGAGCTGAGCTGACACAGGCTCACTCATGACGTGGACACTATGACAGCCCCTTGAGGTGGGCATTATTAGCCCGATTTAACAGATGGGGAAAGTTAGTCAGGGAGACTAAGTATCGTGCTCATGGTCACAGAGGCAGGAAAAGAACCCAGGTTTGCTGGACGCCAAAGCCTCTTCGCCATCATACTGAGCTACCTCTCCCCGGTGCAGCCCGTCGTTAGTTCTCATGGCCCTGATGGGGAGCCTGAGGCCTCCCCAGGGACTGTCCCTGAGCCTGTCCCTCCACAGGACCCATCTACATCATCACCGAGTACTGCCGCTACGGTGACCTGGTGGACTACCTGCACCGCAACAAGCACACCTTCCTGCAGCGCTGCTCCAGCAAAGGCCGTCGGCCCAGTGCCGAGCTCTACAGCAACGCCCTGCCTGTGGGGCTCCCCCTGCCCAGGTACCGGCATGGAGGCAGCGATCTGAATCTTTGGGGGGCCCTGAGGAGCACTTGCTCATTCTTCCTTGTCCAGGAAGAGCTGAGGCCAAGGCGGCGAGAGTCACTCTTGGAGCCAGGGCTGTTTCACAAGTCAGTCCAAGACCTTGGGCTCGGCCACCCCCCAGGAGGGCATGACAGTAACCATGATGGTGATGGTGGTGGGATCAGCTGCCACTTACTGGCTGTCTGCAGTGTCAGGCCCTATGCTAAGCACTCCATAGAGGTGACACTGTGACCCCCTCACGAAGTCCCTATGTCCCAAGACCTTCCTCGCCTTCCGCAATGAGAACTTGGGGCTCACCTGTCCCAGGCCTGACTCCCTGCACACCAGTATCTCCAGTACCCCAAGGCCAATACAACCCCTTCCTTCTTCTTTTCCAAAAATAACATCTTATTTCTTTTGCTGATTACAAAAGCGATATGTATTTATGCAGAGATATGAATAACTTCAGAAAAGCAGTAAGAGACAGTAAAACTCACTCCTGTCCTCCCTAACATTTTGGTCGATTTCCTTCCAGTCTTTTTTCTACCCTTAGGGACACATGGAGATAGTCCCACAGCTCTCTGGGGCAGAGGCATGAGGACAATTCATTGCCCACTCTGGGTTGTGGCTGGGCACTCAGGGGCATCATGGCTGGATGGTGCCATAGAAGCCACAGAAAGGTGCCTCAATCTGCACCCTTCCTGTGACCCTGGTCCTGGGGTGCTGTAATTGCCCCTGAGCGTGAGCTCTCTGAGGACAGCACTGGGTCTTATGTCATCTTGGCAGTCCCAGGGCTCAGCTCAGGGCCCCACAGATTGCTCAGTCACAGAAGAGCGAGTGAGTGAGAGAGAGGAGAAATGCATGAGTGACAGGGACTTGCAGGCCTCAGGGTTGAGCACAGGGGCAGGATGGGGAAGAGAAGGGCAAGCCTGTGGTCCCTCCTTTTGTGACACTCCTCTCACTCTCAGCCACGTGTCCCTGCCTGGGGAGAGTGACGGTGGCTACATGGACATGAGCAAGGATGAGTCGGTGGACTACGTGCCCATGCTGGACATGAAAGGGGACATCAAATATGCAGACATCGAGTCCTCCAACTACATGGCTCCGTACGATAACTACGTCCCGTCTGGTGGGTGCACATGGTGTCCTCACACTTGTGTGGCCCTCATACCTGTGCGGTGATGCATTCTTTTCAGAGCCTTTCACACACCCAGCCTGGCAACAGCCCTGGGAAGATGGTGGCCTTGTGCCATTTCACAGTTGCAAAAACTGAGGCTGGCCACCTGGCCAGAGCTGCTGTGTGGGGGAGCTGGGTCCAGAGATGTGCACACAGCCCACAGGGAGGGGCCCCCCAGAGTACCTGGCCTCCTGGGCCAAGGGGCAGAGGGGTCTGCTGAGAGCAGGCCCCAGACTGGTCTAGTGTCCCTGAAGAGCAGGCAGGCCAATGCCGAAAGCTTTTCTGGCCAGTGAAGGCTCTGATCGTGCAAGAGAGGTTTAAGTTAGATATTTGGAAATGGTTTTCCTCTGGGGGTAACTTAGGGGATCAATAGCCCCCGGTCTTGGCCATTCAGCCTCCATGAGCCAAAGAGCAGAGGTTCTGTGGGCCACGGGGAAACACCAGATAGTAGGTGACCTTCTGCTCTCCCCTAGCTCCTGAGAGGACCTGTCGGGCAACTTTGATCAATGAGTCCCCAGTGCTTAGCTACACGGACCTTGTGGGCTTCAGCTACCAGGTGGCCAACGGCATGGAGTTCCTGGCCTCCAAGAATGTATGTGGGGTCACAGTGGGCAGATAGAGGTTATGGGGTGGGGGTCACTGAGCTAGCCAGGGCCCTCCAAGTACACAGCCCCACCTGGCAGCTCTGTCCCGTCTGCTGGGTGAGGACAGCGAATGCCCTCACACCATGTGGCCCCTCACACCCGGGAAGTGATGCATTTTTCCCAGAGCCCTTGACTCGTAGGGTCTTTCCCCACAATTGCCCCCAATGCCTCAGCACCCTTCCCCTTCCCACATCCCCTCCCCGGCCCAGTGTGTCCACCGAGACCTGGCAGCCAGGAATGTACTCATCTGTGAGGGCAAGCTGGTCAAGATCTGTGACTTCGGCCTGGCCCGTGACATCATGCGGGACTCTAACTACATCTCCAAAGGCAGCGTGAGTACCTCCGCCCACCCCGTGTGCCTCTGACGCTCTTGGTCAGCATGGCTTCAGCTTACAGGAGGTTAGGACAGGGCTCCTTGTGATCTGATCTGCCCAGTAGTGACAGGCTCTGTCTGCCAAGCTGTGTGTGCAGGGACAGGAAAAGAGCCACCAGCTGTGCTTGGGGTGGGAGGGGCAGAGATGCTGTGGTTTGTGGGGTGGGCTGGGGGCTCAGATTTGCTGGTGGTGGTAGGGAGCAAGGGACCAGTTGTAATGGGTCCTGGTGGGTGTAGAGGGGGAACAGGTCAAGTGTGTTGTCCCAGTGGTGGCTGGAGGCAGAAGCAGCAGCCTAGGTGACAAGCTAAGATAGGTGAATAGGTGGCAGGCACTGTTTGGTTAAAATATGCTATCCTGCCTCCCACTCATGTCCCCATTTTCCACATGGGGACAGTGACACTGGAGAGACACTAGGCCACAGAAATCTAAGGCAGCTGGGATGAGAGTTGGGTGGCACCTTGGCATGACCCTGACTCCCACCTCCCTCTGCCAACTCAGCCAGTGGCCCCTGCTGGGGTCAGGAAGGGAAGCCTGTTTTGCGAGGAGTCTCAGACCTGGGGCTGCCATGGCCGCAGCTCATGGGATCCTCTGGCCAGGACTGGGATGAGCATGGGAACCCTGTGCCAGCAGAGATGGGCCCTCAGGGACTAGGGAGTGAGAAGGAGTTGGGGGTGGGGACTGCCAGCCCCCTGCCCCCCACCCGCCCGGGCGCAGAGTGGGGCTCGGCCCCTCCTTGCACTCAGGCCACCCTGCGCTCCCGCAGACCTTCCTGCCTCTGAAGTGGATGGCCCCCGAGAGCATCTTCAACAGCCTCTACACCACCCTGAGCGACGTTTGGTCCTTCGGGATCCTGCTCTGGGAGATCTTCACCCTGGGTACGCTTCCTTCTTCCCACAGCCCCCATCCACCCCGACCTTCTTCCCACAGCCCTCAGCGGCAGGGCATGGCATCCACCCCGACCTCTCACACTGACAGCCTGGTGGGGCTGCGAACAGACCCTCAGGCAGGGGTTGGGGCTCTGTTCAAGTCCCAGCTCTGCTGCTTTCTCACTGCTGTGTGACCTTGGCAATTCTCAACCCTCTCTGGGTCTCTCTACCTCTCCATATGGGTATCGAGGGGTTTGGACAGTGACTTCAGAAAGCCTGCTTGCTCTGGCATTCTCTGGTCCTTTGATTCTGGGGAGGGTTGCCTTCGGTCCGGAGCCAGAAAGGAGCCCACATTTCCCGATTCCAAGGCCACTGTCATGTCACCCATGCCGGGGCCCGTGTGCCTCTCTCCGTTCCACAGAAGAGGGTTCCTGACACTCTTTTAACACCCCTGAGCCTGTGTATCTTTTCTCTTGTTTTTGCTCCCTGACAGGTGGCACCCCTTACCCAGAGCTGCCCATGAACGAGCAGTTCTACAATGCTATCAAGCGGGGTTACCGCATGGCCCAGCCTGCCCATGCCTCCGATGAGATGTGAGTGGCACGTTTGGGAGGATTGGGGTTTTGGTTTTTGTTTTTTTGGTGGGTATTTTTTTGTTTTTTGTTTGTTTGTTTTTTGATGCAAATAATAGATTCAAAACTTTATCAGCATAAGCCAAAAATAAACTTATCAGTTCAAAGATCTAGAGAAATCTAGGTATAGCTGGATCTAGGTATCTGGATGATGTCATCAGCAATCTCTCCTTCTACCCCTGGGCTCTGCCTCTCTTTGTGCTTTCCTCATATTCAGGCTGGCACCTCTCAGTGGTTATGTCCTAACTGCTTTCACCATAGTTCCAGCAAAGGGCCCAGAGTTGACAGTCATGGTCTCAGCTGGGGTCGCATGCCGATCCAGAACCAGCCACTGAGTTGAGGGGATGAAAATGTCTACCAGCTAGACCTGGGTCATGTGCTTACTAAGGTGTGGTCAAGCCTACGGAACCACTAAACCGAGGGTGGAGGCAGGGCTTCCCAAGGAACTATCTAGGAATGATCGTGGGAAAGCAACACCTATCCACCTCCTCTCCCCAAGTACTCTCAGGGCTCACTTTGTTCTGGGGTGGCAGCCCCCGCCCCCTGGGCCCTGCGTCAGAGCCCCTGACCCTTCTGTCTCTCCCCAGCTATGAGATAATGCAGAAGTGCTGGGAAGAGAAGTTTGAGATTCGGCCTCCCTTCTCCCAGCTGGTGCTGCTTCTGGAGAGACTGCTGGGCGAGGGTTACAAAAAGGTATGTCGAGGCAGGGTGGGAGTGGGAAATGGAGACTTCCAGTCTAGAAGGCAGGTGCTGGGTACAAGGCTCTGTGTGACATGCTGGTATTTGGGGAACCACCCTTTATACCCTCTCTGGGTCTCAGTTTCCCTGCTAGTCCTCTTAAGGGATAGGCCAGAGCAATGCATTTAGTCTATTTTAGCAGCACAGAGAGTTTTGAAATGAAGTCCCACATGGAGGCTGATTGGCTAGTGGGGGAAGGGAGCCTATAGCCCCCTTCATCCTGCATCCTTCCTCAGACTTTCACAGCCACGCCTAGTCTTAGGTCTCCTTCGGAGGTTTGCACTTCCCCAGGTTAGATGACCTTGAAGGACTGTCCAGGCTCAGACAAAGCACATGAAGCCAGCAGTGTCTTAAAACCCTCAGCAGGACCTGGAGTGAGGGCAATGCCTGTCTCCTTTGGCACAGACACAGCCCCCTGCCCTAGGTCCATTCCTAGCCTGACTCTCACTACTGGCTCAGGGACCAGTAGTGAGATGGAGTAGAGTTGTCACCATTTATTCAGTAGTTAGGGACACTGAAGCCCCACGGGAGGAGGTCAAGGCAGGCTGAGAGCCCACCCCTGTGTAATCTGAAGGGAAGTGCTAGGATCTCGGGAGCTGGTCTGCTAGCTGCCCCTTCCTGGGCAGTTCTATGCTTACCTTGTCTTGCGAGAGGCCAACTTGGAGAGCAGCTCAGCTTGTGTAGCCTTGGGCCATTGTCCTTCCTCTTTAAGCACCTAAGTTATTCATGAAGTGAGGGGCTGGTTCAGAATCTAACAACGGGGGATCTCTGATGGCTTTTCTGACCTGATCTTCCCCTTTCTTTGGGTTCTCCCTGCCCCTCGGAGCAGAAATACCAGCAGGTGGATGAGGAGTTTCTGAGGAGTGACCACCCAGCTGTCCTTCGGTCCCAAGCCCGCTTGCCTGGCTTCCATGGCCTCCGATCCCCCCTGGACACCAGTTCAGTCCTCTACACTGCTGTGCAGCCCAACGAGGGTGACAATGACTACATCATCCCCCTGCCTGACCCCAAACCCGAGATTGCTGATGAGGGCCCACTGGAGGGTTCCCCCAGCCTGGCCAGGTAGCCACCGTGGCCTGGGACATGCATTAGGGCACATAATGTGTGTGTATGTGCGTGCACGCAGGCGTGTGTGAGTGTGTGTGTGTGTGTGTGTGTGTGTGTGTGTGTGTGCGCACGCGCGCGCGCGCATGTGGCATCAGCCTGCCTTACCTAGGGTGAGCACTTCTTTCCTAGAATGGATAGAAGAGAGACTTGAGCTCCTTTGACCTTTGATACCCTCAGGTGGCAAGGGCAGGCTAGTAAGAGAAAGAATGGGGTGGGACTTAATCTGCAATGTAGCTATTTCCTTCAAAGGTGCCCCCTAGGCCATCAGCTCTCTCCCACCTCCAGACCCTGTCCCAGTGCTAGGAAGAAGAGGAAGAAAACCTAATTAGCGCCCCCAGAACCCCGTGTGTTACCCTGAGTCATTGTCAGTCCCAGGCTTGTGATCTGTCCTCAGCACCATGCCCTGAGGGCCCCAGGGAGCTGGTCTGGTTATAAGAGATAGGTGCCAGCAGGACCTCAGGCCAGAATTCAGACTGGGAAGGCAATTTGGGCTTTTCTTTGCCTTGGGATGTGGTGAAGTTACAGGGGGAGGGCTTTAGTCAAAGGCCCACCTGTTGCCTGGACTTGATGTTCAGACAGGATCCCCCTTAACTGGAGAGGACTCCCCCATAAGGCCAGACCCACCCTCCCAAAACAACACCCACTCCATGGGGAAGTGGGGGAGCCCCCATCTGTGTTCCAGCTGCAGCTCTGCTGTGAGAGCTGCCAGGCATCTGCTAGGAGCACACGCAGGTCTCAGAAGGCCCCCAAATCCCGCCCCCACCCCATTTAAGTAGCTAAGATCCCAAGGTTCCAGGTAGACAGTGCACAGAGGCATTAAGGTCAGTGTTCAAACAGCTTGGGGTATGAATGCTGGCCCTGTTTTCTGCCCTCAGACAAGTTGCCTCCCATCTCTGAACCTCAACTTCCTCATCTGTAAAATAAAAACAATAAGAGCACTTCAGTTTGGAGGATATTGTGAGGATTAAATGAGATACTATATGCCTTCAGGAGTGCAGGGGATGGAGACACTGATGGGTGAGGAATAAGCTTTGGAGCCACTGCATCTGCCATGAGTCCCAGCTCCTGTACTTCCCTGCCGTGTGGTGCAGGGCAATGACAGAACCTCTCTGAGCTGCACTTTCTCTCCGTGCCCGCCTTGCATGGCCTTTACAGAGTGTGTGAGGTGCCTGGCACAAGGTTGGACACCTGGAAAGCTCCTGATGCTGTGATTTTACTGTGGTTCCCTCCCAGCCTCTCATGCACTTGTCTTCTCCCTCTAGCTCCACCCTGAATGAAGTCAACACCTCCTCTACCATCTCCTGCGACAGCCCCCTGGAACCCCAAGAGGAGCCAGAACCAGAACCCCAGCCTGAGCCTCAGGTGGAGCTGGAGATGGAGCCGGAGTGGCCGCCAGATTCAAGCTGCCCCGAGCCTCGGGCTGAGGCGGAGGACAGCTTCCTGTAGGGGGGCTGCCCCCCAACCAGTATTGCCCAAACTGAAGCTCCCCTTGGCCTCCCAGCACCCTGCACCTCCTGGCCTGTCCTGGCCTGGCCAGGCTGCTCCCATCAGCTATCCCCTTCTGGAAAGCTTTGACTCCTGGAATGTTGCACCCCAAGCCCTGGGGGCTGCCTTAGGTGGCAGGAGAACTGCAGAGAAGCCATGTGACTCTGAACTGGTGTTCTCCCAAAGAACTCAGTTGCTCCATCTGTAAGATGGGCAAGTCGGGCTTGGTGCCCCACAGTCTGGGATTCTTTCCCTGGCTGACAGGTGGGGAGGTTGGAATTTCTGGGGAGGTTCTCAAGGTTTGTGAGGCAGTAAATGAACTCCTGTTCAACCAGCTACCCCTCAAGGAGCTGCAGCTCTATGCTCCCACTTTTATCCGCCCATGAGCCGGGAAAGGGACCCTGACATCCCTGGCTCCTGGCCGAGCTGGGGCCTGGATGTGGGTAGTGTTGCCTCACCCAGAAGCCACCTCTCCTTGATGCCAGTCTTTGCTTTCCCAGGCCCGAGCTGGTCTGGGGCCATCCACGCTTAAGCTAAGCCAAGTCCAGAACATTCTGGCCTGTAGCCCCTGCCCCAGGCACTAGGGGCACACCTCCCTGTAAAAAGTGCCCATGTCCATGTCTTCCTGGCCCCAGGAATCCTGGGTTCCTTTTCCTCATCACTGCCAGCCTTACTCCACCCGCCAGGGCCTCCAAGGCCAGACAGGCCCATGTCTGCGATGAGTGTGTGGAGTGCCTGCGTGAAGCGTCCACACGTGTGGACCAGTGTGTGGACTTTACGTGCACTGACCCTCTGAGAGCGCTTGCAGCAACCCCTTGCCCTCTCTGGGCCTCTTTTTCCTGTTGAAATATGAGCAGGTTGGACTCATTGACTCCTAGTGCCCTGCCAGCATTAACATTCTCGAATATTCCAGGCATTTGCGCACTTGCCCAGATGAAGCAAAGCCTAACACCCCAAACCTCCATCCTGGGGGTCAGCTGGATGGAGGTTCCAGACCACAAAGCGCACTCCAGGCATTCAAAAACTGTGACCCTTCCGCAGGCCCCCGGTAAGTCCCAAAAGTCCAGCTGCCCAGGCTTTGACTGGGAGTGACCGCCAGTGTCCTGAAAAGCCACCAGCAGCTGCCCCAGGGACATGGGAAGATCACGGGACCCCTTCCAGCACCCACAATGACCTCTGGAGCTATCCTGGACCAAGGAGGCAGAGAGCAAATCAGACCACCTGAGCAACCCCCACTCCAGCACCTGCTGTCCAGGTCTGTGCCGACGTCGTAATGGACAGTGAGGGCCCCTGGGGGGCCCTGGGAAGGACAAGAATTGGATGGGGAACCTAAGAAAGAGGTACAAGAGTTGGGTCCTCTGAGGACTCCCTGCCCACTTGGCAGCTGCCCCACCCCTGAGGCAGTGCCCCTGGGGTATGGCTTTGTCACTCCCGCAGCCCACTCACCTCACTGTCTCTGCCAGCCACAGCGAGCACTGAAGTGCCGGGGGGGGGGGGGGGGGGGGGGGGGGGGGGGGGGGGGGGGGGGGGGGGGGGGGGGGGGGGGGGGTGAGGGCTGTGGCTGAAAGGCTGGCGGGGGAGGGCTGGAAAGGTGGGAGGGAAGGTCAGCCCCTCTGGGCCCAGCCCCCTGTGCTGGCTGGCACCCCCCCTGCTCCAGAGCCTTGGAGCCTGGTTGAAGAGAGGGAGTGGGTTCTCACTACGGTACCAAAGATGTAATCATCTAGGTTTACAATTATTTTTAGGACTCACATTAACTCGCATTTATACAACAGAAGTGCTATTTTGTATGCCATCAAAATTTCCTATCTGTGTACTTTTTTAAAAGGGAAAGATTTTAATAATAAACCTGGTGCTTCTCACTCATAGACTTCATGGTCTCTCGCGGGTTTGGGGCCCTGTGCCTGGGAGGTGGTGGGTGTGGAGTAGGGTCGATAGGGCTTGCCCTGGCCATAGGTCCCCACACAGGTCCCTTCAGCTCTGAGTCTGGTTTACAATTGGCAAGATGGGGATTTTCCCACATACCCACCCCATCCCTTGCTAGTAGCTGGGTGACCTGGGCCCTGGGCTTTGGTTTTCCACGTTGGGAATGAGGCCTCCTCTGGCTTTGCAGGGCCTGGCCCCGGGTTGGGCAGGACCATTCCCAGGCTCAAGGAGCCCAAGCCCCTCCTGCTGCCCCCACTCCACCCTACCATGTGCTTTGGCTTTGGCTGTGAAGTTGGCTCTCGCTGCCCTCCTCCTCCACTCTGCCTGTGGACCAGATTGAGGCTGATGTGGCTCGTGAGAGGCGTCCACGAAAGCCCAGATTCCAGGCCTTGGTGAGGAGTGGGCTGGTTCCAGGTAGGAGCCGGGAAGGCGAGCACCCGGGGGAGCAGAGAGCTGGAAGAAGTGAGGAGAGTGGGTGAGGAGAGAAAGGAAGAGGCGCGGGGAAGGTGTGGGGAGAGTGCGGCCAGGGCTAGGCCAGGGGAGGGAAAGCGGCCCGGCCGTGGCTCTCAGGGGGCTCTTACAGGCTGGGCAGATGGGTACAGAGCTGGGAGGCCCCTTTCCGCTCACGGATGCAGCAGCTCAGTGGTGTGGGGCTGGTGTGAGCCAGGCATCCTGGTGCCTGCTGGCCAGCTCGGTATGGCCATAGGCTCTACTACCCAGCCCAGGCATAGGAGACCCTGGCAGCAGCATGGAGCCAAGGGCCTCAGAGCTACCAGGGGCAAGCAGCCAAGTGCAGGGGGCCTGGACTCAGGGTGGGGCTTCCTGGCCCCCTCACCTGTGTCTTTTGGGAGAGGTCATCTGAGGTGGAACCAGTCTCCAGCCTGAGATCCATCACACCGGTCTGTGTGACCTTGGCCATCCCTTACCTCCCTGAACTGGGGAAGGGGCCTCTCAGTTTGCTTCTGGGGGAGGGGCACCTTGTTTTAGAGCCATAGCTCTCCTTCCTGGACTGCCTCCAGGAGTCTGGGGCTGTGGCTGCCTGTGGGGAGAGGAACGGAGACCTATGGCGGCTCTGACTCACGGACTGGCTGCCAACTCAGGAGCAGCTGAGCCAGGCCAGGGGAAACCCCGCCCGCTGCAGGGCCCAGGCAGGCCCATCCCCCCCCAGCCCCCCACTCCGGTCCTGGCTTCAGAGAACACCCGAGCAAGCCATGACCCCTTCTCTCCTGGCTGTGGTAGGAGATGAAAGCGCCAATACTGGACCTGCCCTGTAAAGAGAATAAACACATTCCAGATGGGATTATCCTCACTCTTGGGAAAAGACTGTCTGGAGGTCAGAAGACCTTGGCTGCCTCCACCTCAGGCCTGCTCTGTCCTGGACCCTGGATGGGTCACACCACAGCAGGCCTCAACTTCCCCAGCTGTCCATGGAGCTAATGATTCTTTCAGCTAAAGGAATAAAGGAGGATAAAACGCTGGTGACCACTTAAGAGCAGTCGCTACGTGTCAGGGCTGTCCTGTTGCTTCCCACACACTTTATCATTTGACCGTCACATCAACCCTATGACCCAGGTGCCACTATTGTTATATTACGAAGGAGAAACCAGTGTAAGGTGGTTGTGACGAGACTTGCCTAAGGTCATCTGGTCCGTTTGGCAGGGATAGGATTGGGGCCTGGCCAGGCCTAGCCAACTCCCAGGTCAGCTCGCACCCAGCCAAGGTCACGGGGCCGCAGAGTGGGGAAGCCTGAGTCCCCACCCCGCCTCCTGACTCCAGACCTCCCTCGTGCTGTGCGCCCCCGTGAGGAAGAGGAGGGAAGTGCTGGCACGAGGAAAGAGCGAAGTGAACCTGAGGGGGAGATCGAAATCATAAAAACGAGTTTGGTGGAGGGCTTGGGCCTCACAGCCCCCTGTGCAGAGGGGAGCAGGGGTCGGGGGGAGGGTGACCCTCGCTCCGCCTGGGCTAGCTCTTGCCTCCCAGCCTCGCCACTCGGGCAGGCCCAAGGGAACGGTCGAGCTGGAATTTTCCTCCCAGACTGATGAGCCACCTGGACGACACTGTTCTTCCACCCACTAGTCACAGCCAGGGTCCTCGTTCCTGGAAACAGAGGGAAGGGGCCCCGAAACTCCGCCAACTGGTGCCTCCCAACCCCGTTAATGCCTCTTCTCTGAATTTGGGCACCGTCTCTAAAAGGCCTCTTTTATTTTCATTTCTTATTTGACTTCATAATAATTAAAAATTACTTTTATTCAAGTATTTATGTTACATTTGCCGTCACTAAAAATATTCATTACCAAAATATATGATATAGAAAGAGAAAGTTTGAGTGTATTTTGTATTTTAGATTCCAGTAACATTTCAAATGCTTGTGTTCTGTATTCAGCAAATGTGTGTTTAGGAATTTATCTTATGGAAATTCTGCCTCTCAATGTTAATTGTTTACTTATAGTCTTCTAGGTTTCCCTCCCCCCTTACATTCACACTAATATTTGTATTTTTATTAATATTATTTTTGGGGGGGTTAGTTTCCTGATGGGGAATCGAACCCAGGCATTAGCATTGGAAGTGCTGAAGCCTAGACACTACACCACCAGGGAACTCCAATATTTGTATTTTTATCTATAGCTATGTATATATGGGGGCTGTCTGGGAAAAATCCAGCCACGAATGTCTCTATTTTTCATATTACATGGCTGGATACTTTCTGGACAGCCCCTGTAGATATATTAATATAATTATAATTTTAAACAAAACTACCCCTACCATTTGCAACTTTTTGTTTTCTACTTAACAATACATCATGGACACAGTGACAGGTCAGTGGTACCTACAGATACTAATTCATTCATTTTGAGAGCTGCTCCTAATTTAAAAGCATGTCTGGGCCATAATATATTTAACCAATCCTGTACTGATGGACATTAAGTGTTTTAGAGTTATAAGTTATGCTGGAGTGGCCATTTTTTGTGAAGTATATTTATATTTGCACATGTAAGTATCTTTTTCCGTAGGATTCATACCTGGACACAGAGCTGCTGAGTAAAAAGGATAAACATTTAAAACGATACCGTTTTGGGGAGCCTAAGAAAATCAAACATAAAAATGATGAAAACAACAAAATTTCATTCTAGCTAGTGCCCCCGCCCCCAGTTGGGAAGCCCAGCATATCCTCCCGGTACTCTGGCTCTGCCTTGGTCCCTACTGCTGGCCCCACATGATGCTCACAGAAAACCTGAGACAAGCCAAGGGATCGTTCCAGATGAGGATGCTGAGGCTCAGAGCCATCAAGTGCTGGCCCAAGGTCACACACAGTCTGGTGTCCTTGCTACTGCCTTCCTCAGGGAGTCAAAGTCCAGTTCCTGGACTCAGAGGTGGGCAGGTGACTCCCTGGGGTCAGGGTGCCAGCTGCCCTTTCAGGGTGTGGCTCCTGGGTTCACTGGGTTGGCTCCCCCTTGGAGTAGGGTTCTGGGGTTTCTCTGGGCTGTGATGAATTCCCACAGCTCAGGATATCATCTGCCATGGCTCCCTCAGGGGCCTGATGAGGGGGCTGGGCCTGGGGCAGGAGGCTGGCTCTTCTCGGGATCCAGCAAGGACCCAGGGACCTCACAGAAGCCAGACCGTCTCCCTGTGACCCCCCTTTCACTCGCTCAGGCCCTGCCCCTCTCTCTGGGCCCTCTTTGGTCTGTCCACCCTCTCCAATGCTCCTCTTGGGGCTCCCCTC
Source organism: Lyroderma lyra (assembly GCA_004026885.1). Classification (NCBI taxonomy): domain Eukaryota; kingdom Metazoa; phylum Chordata; class Mammalia; order Chiroptera; family Megadermatidae; genus Lyroderma; species Lyroderma lyra. The sequence goes on from PVJL010000131.1 coordinate 135,021, forward strand.
CTTCTCCTAATAGGCTTGGGAGCAGTTCCATAGCCTCGTTCTGGTTTGGGGTTTCATGGGTAATCACTACAAAAAACTAAAAAGGTCACAAACATGGGGAAGTGACAAAGCTTCTGTAAAATCACAGACTTCTCAGAGTACTTGTTCCCCTTCTGAAGGGACGAGATAGAAGCTTCCATGCCTGAAAGTTTCTCTTCTTTGTCGTTGATTTTCCTGATGCGTGCTATCATCTTGGCTCTCAAACACCGTCAATGGCTCCCCATGGCCCAACAAGGTCCAGACTCCCTAGTGTGGTATTTGAAACCCTCCCCGACCCGACCCCGACCTTTCCCGCTGCCCCTCCCACGTCTGCCCTCCAAGGCCTGTCTACCCCCGTGTGGGCCAAGAGCCTGCCAACGTGCCAACCTTCTGCACATTCTCACCAATAACTGTTCATCTTGGTCTTTTTTATAAGGTGTCAGGTGATCTCTCCTTGTGTTTTTTATTTATTTTCTTTTTGGCATTTCCCTGATGATTAGCGAGGTAGTGAATCTTTTCATATGCCTGTTGGCCATTTGTGTATCTTGTTTGGAAAATTGTCTGTTCAATTCCTCTGTCCATTTTTTAA
>PVJL010000131.1:135727-171275 GCA_004026885.1 Lyroderma lyra
TTTTTTTTTTTTTTTTTTTTTTTTTTTTTTTTTTTTTTTTTTTTTTTTTTTTTTTTTTTTTTTTTTTTTTTTTTTTTTTTTTTTTTTTTTTTTTTTTTTTTTTTTTTTTTTTTTTTTTTTTTTTTTTTTTTTTTTTTTTTTTTTTTTTTTTTTTTTTTTTTTTTTTTTTTTTTTTTTTTTTTTTTTTTTTTTTGCTATTGGGTTATATGAGTTTCTTATATATTTTGGATATTAATCCCTTATCAGATATATGATTTGCAAATATTTTCTCCCATTCTGTAGGTTTTCTTTTAATTTTGTTGACCATTTCTTTTGCTGTGCAGAAGCCTGACCTCTGCATCTCCGTTGGTGCTATCCTGACTGCTTAGAATGCCCAGCCCTTTGTGGTTGAAGGGCACACTCTTGCTCTGAATTTCAGCCCAGTCCAAAGCCACCTCCTGCAGGAAACCTTCCTGATCTTTTGGCTGGAAGTGATTTCTCTGCCTGGTCCTGTGTGCCAGGCCCACACCTTTCTTTGATCCCCTCAGTCCCTGGTTTTCTATGTATTCTTTCACCTTCAGGCCTTTGCCATGTGGAGTATTGCCTGCTCTTCCCTGCACCTCCCCACAAATCCTTCTCAGCCTAGGCAGACTCCTCCTCGATGGCCCTCTTCAGTGCTTCCAGGATGTCTTGTAACTCCCACTATGTCCTGGCTCGGCCATTAGGCTGTGAGCTCCGGTGGGGAGGAGCCATGCCCGCCATGTTCACTGCCATTTCTAGGGCCAAGCACAGAGGAAATGCTCAATAAATAAGGGTTGAATGCACTTCACCTGCAGTATTGTCTCACTGGATTTGAGTCAATGACTCCTTTCCCATTTTACAAATCAAGAAACTGAGAGGCTAGGGACCTGTGGTCACACAGCTAGGAGTGGGGAATGCAATTTCTGGTTTGTCTGACTCCAGAGCTCAGGCCATTCCCCTCTACCTTGACCTTTGAGAGCCCTGGCTATTGCTGAAGGCAGGTGGTGAAACACATGCGTTCCAGGGCCAAGTTCCTGGGTGCAAATCAAGCTCTGCCACTTACTAGCTGTGTGACCCTGGGCAGGACACTTACCATTTCTGAGCTTATCTTTCCTAATCTGTAACATGGGGTAATTATAGCTATCCCCTAAGGTGGTTGTGAGGACCAAATGAAATTACATGTGCAAAGAGTTCGTTTAGACCAGAAACTGGTGCAAAGGAGTGCCTAATGGACAGGGTGACTCAGAACGGTCCCCCTTTGTGCCCCTGAGTTAGTGCAATTATTAATAGCACCCCTTTTGGTTTCAAAGGTCCCTATTTGGATGATAAATCATGTCAGTATCGATCCATGTCAGTGGTATCACCTGCATTCTCATCCCACCACCCGGGTGCTTGTGTACCTCCCAGCACAATGGTGAGGGCTCTGCAGGCAGGGAAAAGCCCCAAGTCTTCTCCTTCCTGGGCCAGAACTGGGCCCAATCCATGCAGCATTCGCCTAATGTGTTCTGAGACTGGAGAATGCTTCTACTCTCTCTTCACTTGTTCATCTGTTCACTCATTGATTCGTGTATCCGGCACTGGCAAAGTTCCCACCGTCTCTTCCCAGGGCATGGGCTGGGGCTGGGGTTGAATGGTCAAGAGAGTGGGGCTAAGCTGTCCCTGCCGCAGGAGCCGGGAGCCAGGCAGTGAGCTGAGGATCGTTACCTCAGGATGTGCAGAGGCGTGACATGGCCCACATCGTCGCCTGTGTGGATTTCCTAATACTCGGGCTAACACGCAAATCCTTCTCTAAGTTCCTCTGCAACAGAAAAGAGTGATGTCAATCTGGGATTCCTGCTTGTCACCATCCCGGCAGCCTCACTGCAGCTTCCTCACTTGGGGGTCACTGCACTGAACAGGGTTCTTCCACCCCATGTCCACTGGTGGTCAGGATGCTCACAACTGGGGAAGACCCAGGGTCACCCTGGAGGCATGGTGGACATTAGCAACCAGCTCTGTCATCTGCTGACTCTGGGACCTTGGGCAAGTGACCCAACGTCTCTGAGCCTTGGTTTCCCCCTCTGCAAAATGGGGATGATTAATAGAACCAGCCTTGTGGTCGAGAGGGTCAAGTGCGTTACACATGCAGAGAGCCTGGCGCACGAGCAACTCCAGGCAATGCCAGGCCTCCAAATACCACATTCCCAGGAAGGCAGAGCACCTTCCTGCTCACAGAGCTTTGTCACTCTGCATTTATTCACCAAGTCATTTGTCCTTCAGACGTCTGAAGTCCATGGATCCCAACCGTCAGGTACCATAGGCTCAAGAGGCAGCAATATCCTCACTAGCTGTGTGATCTTGGGAAAGTAACTTAACTTCTCTGCGCCTGGAGGTAATAACCACCTGTACCTCTAGGGCTGAGGATGAGAAAACTTCAAAGAGCACTTGGCACATGGCCTGACACACAATAAGCATGTGATCAGCCTTTGAGACCTGCAGAATGAAGAATGCACTGGAATGGGACAAAGGCCAGAAGGCCTGGGGTATATAGAATGACATCTGCCTGTCTGGTAGGGGCAGGGAGGCCTCCTGGAGGAAGGGAGTCCTAACAGGGCGAGCAGCTTCTTCAGATCTTGGGGACAAAGAAAGTTCTGCTGAAGTGGTCTAGGCCACCCCTCAGGGCCCCTGTGACCTCCATGTCCCTTGCTGGCCATATCTCTTCTCCACCTCAACACCCCTCACCAGACACGGTTCTCTGCCAGCCTGGGTCAGGGACTTGGTGACAATCGCATGAAGGCTGAGCACCGTGTCCTGAGACCAGACACAAGCTCTATCTACACGTTAATGATTCTTAGGTCTCCTGGAGGCCATCCGTGAGCTTTGGAGATCAGCGGCCTCAGCCGTGAGTGGGCATCAGTATCCCCCAGAGAACCTCCCACCCCTGATTCAGCAGGTACCACTGAGGTTCTGAGGCGGGAGCCCTTGGAGGTCCCCGCGTCCAGAGGGTCCCATAAAAAACCAGAGCCTACAGATCGCCCGAGCCCCCAGCCCTGTGTCAGGGGCCCTTTGCGCTTGGAGTTCACTCCTTCCCACTTCCAGCTCCACTCCATCGCTCTGGCTGGCCCTGCTTTTTCACCTTCTCTAGCCCCACACCAGCCCCTCTCCTAGATTTCCTGTCTGCCTGCAGGACTCATCCAAGGCCCGGGCAGACTCTCTACCTGCTTCCCCCCGTGGTTGGATTGTTCCCCTGTCACCCCATGAAGGGGCTGCCATGAAATGGGCTGGACTTGCCAAAGTTACTGTCACGTTGATGACACTGCACCTCGTTAAAGATCTGATGAGAGTGAGGATGCCGAGATGTGTTTGCAGACCATGTCCTAGGGGGACTGCTGAGGGACCAGGGTGTTCAACCTGGAAAAGTGATGCCCCCAAGAACCCCAGGGACCTCACTTCACTGGAAACCTGTCAAGGGACAGGGAACAGGGTTGTCTGAGGGTCCAGAATGCAGTGCCAGGAGTGATAGGGAGGTGCCCTGGGGAAGCCAATGTGCGCTTCAGGGGAGCAAGGGCTCCGGCGTTCTAACAGCAGAAGGCACGCAGGTGACCTGGCAGGCATGCGGTGGGGCTGCGGGGAAGGGTATTGATCTGATGACCCGGGTAGCAGGAAGTGGTGACCCGGGTCTGAGACCCTGAGAATCCCAGTGCTGGTTCTGAGTCTTCCCCAAAGTAGCTGTGTGACACGAGATAAGTCACTTACTTCACTGACCTTCCCCTTTCTTATCTCTACAGTGGAGATAATTTATGCTTCACTAGGCCCCTGTGGCCCCGGCCCCTATGAGAAAATGGAAATGAAAGTGCCTTATAAACAAGAAATGGCTCACTCCTCCTAAGACATGAAACTCAGAAGCCAGAAAAGAAAAGACAACAGATTTGACTACAGGCAAAAATAAAACCTTCTGTGTAAATAAAGACACCAAAAAAGAAAGGTAAAAGAAAGATGGTAGACTGGTGGAAGATATTTTCAACATATAGCATCATAGGGTTAATAGACTTAATACAGAATATAAGTAGTTTCAACAAATCAATTTTAAAAAAGAAACAAATAGAAAAATGGACAAAAGATATTCTACAGAAGAAATCTGAATAGTCAATACACACATGACAAAAATGTTCATTTCACCACTAATCTGGGAAATGCACATTGAAATCTCAATGAAATAACACCTTTTTTTCCATCAGACTGGGAAACACTTGAAAGATCAATATTCAGTGTCAGCAAGAATGTAGCAAAGCTGGGTTTCCCACACATTGTTGTCGGGGCTGCACATTCCCACAGCCTGTTTCAGAGGGCAATTTATCAATTCCACATTTTATTATAATCTCCCTATCATTCGACCCAGAAAATCCTCTTCTAGGGTTGGCTCTTGCTCAAAGGATGGCCCACATGCACAAAGATGCATGTGCAAGGATGTTGTTCATTGCAACATTGTTTACAAGGGAGAGAAATAAAAAAATAACTAAGGAATCCATTCATTAGGAGGAACGGTGAAATAAATTATGGTACATTCATTCTATGAATAACAATACAGCAATTTAAAAAAACAAGGTAGATCCTTATGTATGGAAAGATGTCTAAGATGTGTTGATAAGTGATAAAACCCAAGCCCCAGTGCAATAAATAGCACAAGATAAAAGACAGATAAATGGATGGATGGATGGATGGATACATGGATGGATGCGTGCATGAGCCTGTACATGCAGGGCAAACATGGAGAAGGGCGCGTGCATAACTCCTACCGATGGCAATTGAGAAAAAGGGCTGTGATTGGGAGACTAAGCATTTGGGGGGGACTCTTTATGTATGAGTACCTTACAGTGAACACAGGTGTAAAAAGAAAAAAAGTGGGAAAATAGAACTGTGGATTGGTGTTTTCTGGTGCATCCTGAAAGAGTTTGTATAGAATTGGTATTATTTCTTAATTGTTTGGTAAAATTCACCAGCAAAATCATTGGGCCTGGATTGTTTTGGTGGGGGGGAGGTTGGAAGATTTTTAACTGTAAGTTTAATTTCTTTGATAAATACATAAGGACTATTAATGTTACCTATTTCTTCTTGAGTGAGCCTTGGCAGTTTGTAACTTCCAAGGGATTTGTCCATTTTATCAAACTTGTTGCATTTATGGGGCTAGAGTTCTTCATAGAATTCCCTTGTTATCCTGTCATTAGTGTTGGCAGTGATGTTCACTCTTTCATTCTTGATATGTGTAATTTGTGTCTTTCGTATATTTTTCTTGGATAATTCACTGATTTCTTTTTTCTTTTCAGTGAAACAGCTTTTGGTTTTATTGATTTTTTTTCTCAAAATATTTTTTTCTGTTCTAATTTTCATTAGCAGTTAATAAAGTTATTCATGTGGAAGTGTGTACAATAGATCACTGCTCTCTTGTATTTTATTTGTACAAAAAAATATTTCTGAATTTCATTGATTTCTGCTTTTTATTTCCTTCCTTATAGACTGCTTTGGGTTTAATTTGTCGTTTTTCTAGTTTATCACGGTGAAACTCAGATTGTTTATCCAATTCAAAATATTTTCTAATTTTTCTTGTGATTTCCTCTTTGACTCATGGTTTGTTTATAAGTTTGTTGTTCAATTTCCAAATATGTGAGATTCCTCAGATACCTTTCTGTCAATGATTTCAAGTTGAATTCTGTTATTGTATAAGCAATACTTTGTATAATTTTGTTATTTAAACCTTTTGGTTTGTTTTGTTTTTTTCGTGACGCAGAATATGGTGTATCTTGGTGAATGTTCCATGTATCCTTGAGGAGAATATGTATTCTGCTGTTAAGTGGAGTATTCTATAAGTATCCATTAGGTCAAGTTAGTTTTAGTTTTATTCAGGTCTATATGTTCTTACTGATTTTCTCTCTTTTTGTACTATTACTGAGAGGTATGTGTTACCAGAGATTTTTCTGTCTCTTCTTTTACTTCTATTGGTTTGTTTCATGTGTTTTAAAGCTCTGTTCTAAGAAGCTTATGCAGTGAGGATTGTTATGTCTTCTTGTATAAGTGACCCCCTTGTTATTATGTAATGTCCTTCATTATCCCTAGAAATATTCTTCATTCTGAAGTACATTTTGTCTGATATTAATAGAGCTACACTAGCTTTTTTCCTGATCATTGTTTACACAGAATATATTTTTTCCTCTTTTTATTTTTATCCTATTTAAGTCTGTATATTTAAAGTAGATTTCTTATAGACAGCAAATAGTTGGGTTTTGCTTTTTTTTTTTTACCCAACTGAAAATTTCTCTTTTTTAATTGGTATATTTAAATTGCTTACACTTAAGACAATAATTGATACAGTTAGATTAAAATCCACCATCTTTTTAGATGTTTTCTATTTGTTCTATTTGGTCTTCTTTCTTTTATACTTTTTTTCCTGTCTTCTTTTTGATAACCAAGTATTACACTGCTACTATTTTTGTTTTAAATTAGGGGTTGTCAAACTATAGCCCATGGGCCAAATCTAGCCTGCCGCCTGTTTTTGTAATAAGGCAACATTGGAACACAGCTACACGCCATGGTTTATGTATTGTCTATGGTTGCTTTTGCACTATAATGACAAAGTTACGTAGTTGCAAAACAAATTTTATAGCCCACAAAGCCTAAAAATTTGCTATCTGAACCTTTATAGAAAAATTTTGCAAGTGTCTGTTTTGATAGTCTGTTATGTTTTCAAGCAATAAAAAGTAATATGAAGTGTTTTTTTATATTTACCTTTATTTATTTCATTTCCAGCACTCTTTGTTTTTTTTATATGAAGGTTTTTGTCTGGTATCATTCTTTTTGACTGAAGAGCTCCTCTTAACTTTTTTTCTTTTGTCATCTTGGTTGGCAATGAATTCTCTCAGTTTTTGCTTTGTTTTGTTTTTCTTCGTGAAAGTCTATCCCTTCTTTTAAAATTGTGAGACAATTCACTTAACATAAATTTAAACATTAAGCATGAAAAACATATACAATTCAGTGACATTTAGTACATTCACAATGTTTGCAACCATCACCTCTATCTAGTTCCAAGACATTTTCATCGCTCCAAGGGAAACACCATACCCATTGAATGGTCACTCCCCCTTGCCCCCTCCTCCCACTTCCGGCAACGACGAATCTTTGTTTTTATGCATTTATCTATTCTGAATGTTTCGTATAAACGTAGTCATACAATAAGTGACATTCGGTGTCTGGCTTCTTTCACTGAGAATAATGTTTTCAGTGTTCACCGTATTATGAATGTATCAGTACTTTATTTCTTTTTATGGCCAAATACCATTCCATTGCATGGGTATATCACATTTTGTGTATCCATTCATGAACTGTTTCTACATTTTGGTTATTGTGAATAGTGCTGCATTAAAGATTCATTGTCAAATATTTGTTTGAGTTCCTATTTTCAGTTATTTGGGGTATACCTAGGAGTGGAATTTCTAGGTCATATGGTAATCCATGCTTCATTTTTTGAGGACTTATCAATCTGAGTCCCACAGCAGCTGCACGATTTTACATTCTCGCCAGCAATGTGCAAAGATTCCTATTTCTCTACATGCTTGCCAATACTTGTTATTTTGTTATTTAATTTTTATGATGATCAACCAACTTGGTGTGAGTTGGTATCTCATTGTAGTTTTGATTTGTGTTTCCCTAATGATCAATGATGTTGAGTGTCTTTTCATGTGTTTGTTGGTCATTTGTATCTTCTTTGGAAAAATAGCTACTCAACATTTTTGCTCACTTTTAAATTTGAATTGTGTGTCCTTTCATTGTTGAATGACAAAATATATATACAAGGGCTGTCTGGAAAAAATCCAGCCATGATTGCCTCTATTTTTCACATGACATGGCTGGATACTTTCTGGACAGCCCTTGTATTTCATATATATATAGATAGATAGATATAGATATAGATATAGATAGATACCTAACCTTATATATATGATTTGCAAATATTTTCTCACATTCTCTGTGTTGTCTTTTTATTCTCTTGACAAGTGTCCTTTGATGCACCAAAATGTTGGCTTTTGATAAAGTAAAATTTATCTATTTTTTTCCTTTGGTTGGTTGTGTTTTGGGTGACATATTTGGAAACCATCTCCAGATCCAGTCATATAATTTACCTCTATGCAGTCTTCTAAGAGTCCTATAGTTTTAGCCTTTATACTTAGGTCTTGGATCCATTTTGAGTTAGTTTTTGTATATGGTGTGAAGTAAGGGTTCAACATCATTGTTTTAGATGTGGTTATCCATTTCGCTCAATGCCATTTATAGAAAAGATGGTTCTTTCCACATTGAATGGTCTTGGAAGCCTTGTTGAAATTAATTGACCATAGATGTGAAAGTTTATTTCTGGACTTTGAATTTTTTTTATGTTGATCTATATAGTTATCCTTATACTGATATTGCACTGTTTTGATTTTTGTAGCTTTGTAGTAAATTTTCAAATTGGGAAGTGTGACTCCAAATTTCGACTTTCTCAAGATGAATTTGACTATTTGGGGTCTCTTGAAAGTTCATATGGATTTGAGAATCAGCTTTTCCATTTCTAAAACAAGCCATTGAAATTTTGAAAGGGACTGCATTCAATTTGTACATTATTTTGGGGAGTATGCCATCTTTATAATATTAAATCTTCCCATTCATGAACATGAAGTATCTTTCCATTTATTTAGTCTTATTTCTTTAAGCAGTGTTTTGTGGTTTTCAGTGTCTATGTGTTGTACCTCCTTGTTTAAATTTATTCCCAAGTATTTTATTCATTTTGATGCTACTGCAAATAAAATTGTTTTCTTTTTAATTTTCCTTTTGGTTTGGTCATTACTAGTATGTAGAAATATAATTGGGTATTTTGTGTTGATGTTGTATCCTGCAACTTTGCTAAATTCATTTGTCAACTCTAGTAGGGTTTTTTCTTTTTTTGTAGATTCTTCAGAATTTTTTTATGTATAGGATTATGTCATCTGTGAATAGGGATGGTTTGACATTTCCCTTTTTAATTTGGATGCCTTTTATTTCTTTTTCTTCATGATTGCTTTGGCCAGAACTTCTAGTACAATGTGGAATGATGGAAGTAGTAAAAGTGGCATCCTTGTCTTGTTCCTGATGAAAGGGGGTGGAACTTTTAATCATTGAGTTAGCTGGGCGCTTTTTAATATATGCCCTTAATCATGTTAAGGATGTTGCTTTTTATTCCTAGTTTGTGTGATGATTTCTCATGACAGCATGATAGATTTTGTCAAAGGCTTTTTCTGCATCAATTGAGATGATCATGTGGGATTTTAAAAATTCTAGTATGTGGTATATTAGACTGATTTTCATGTGTTGAACCATCTTTGCATTTCTGGGATAAATCCCACTTGGTCATTTGTATATGCTTTAATATGCTATTGGATTCGGTCTGCTAGTATTTCGTTGGGTATGTTTGCTATATTTATAAGAGATATTGGTCTACTTTTCTTTCCTGTGTTGTCTTTTATCTGGATTTGGTATCAAGGTAATACTGGCCTCATAAAATGAGTTGAAAAGTGTTCCCTCAACTTCTAATTTTTGAATGAGTTAGAGAAGAATTGAGATTAATTCTTCTTTAAGTGTTTGAAAGAACTCACTAGTGAAGCTACCTGATCCTGGGCTTTTCTTTTTTGGGAGGTTTCTTATTATTGATTTAATCTTTTTGCCAGTCATAGGTCTATTCAGATTTTTTATTTTCTCTTGAGTCAGTTTTGGTTGGTATTCATCATAATAAAAGTTCAAAATATTTTCATAAAAATGTATATATAAAATACATCACATATATCTCACTAAATGGAAAGAATGATCATTTTCTTGGATCAATGTTATCCTGGGACTTTCTAGTTTCAGGAAGTAATTTAACAACCATGTTATTTAGAAATAAAAGGGAAGTACTAAGAATCAAATAAAAGGGGTAAAAGCAATGACTTCTAGGAAAGGAGGGAGCAGAGGAATGCTATTTTTTCTTAAGAAATGTAGTAGCACAATTAGACTCTGTTAAAATCAATAAATAAGTAACAATGAATTCACAAAAAGGCAGTTCCACAGTCAGGCTGATTGGATCCAAATCCACCTCTACCATTTGGAAGCTGTGTAATTATGGACAAATTTAAATCTTTGATCTTTCTGAACCTCAGTTTTTCCATATGTGAAATGGGAATGATAACAGTACCTACCACGTAAAGTTTTTGTGGGAACCAGAGGAGATCATGAATGTCAAGGGCTCGGCTGGTGAGTGTCGTATAAATGGAAGTTTCTTGCTGCTATTACCAGGCTTTCCCAGACCAACCTAACTTTCATTTTGGCTTAGCCATTGACACCTGGTCACTCTGGAGACCGCTGTTTGTGCTACTGACACTGATTGACTGCTTGACCTTAGGCATGCCTCTTCTGCCACTGCCCTTTGGAGGTGGCTTCAAAAGGTCCCCAAACATCACCAGTTCCCCCAGGCTCAGGCTGGCCCTGCCCCAGACTCCCAACTCCTCCCCCGGGGGTCATGGCTTTGTTTTCTTCTAAAGACCCAAGATTTCCAAACTCTGTGGTTGCTTTGCCTCGCTAAAAGGGGAAGAAGAGGATCAGCCCAAGGAGGAAGAAGAGGAAAACAAGACAAATAGTTGGTGCAGTGCAGAGGAACGTGTCCAGCCAGCATTCTCCGTCCCTGCGGAGCTAGCAGCGGGGAGCCCAGTGCCCACCCACCCCCCAACCCTGCATCAGCCTGCCGCTTCCCCACTGAGGCCATGGGCCCAGGGGCTCTGCTGGTCCTGCTGGTGGCCACAGCTTGGCATGGTAAGATCAGATCTGAGGGCCCTGGGCAGGGGGTGGGGGAGATGTGACAGAGAAAGCCCCTGTGTAAGGACTCTGTAAACCCTTTCCTCTCACTGTGTGCCCCACTCTGTGCTTCCATCTCCCAAGCCTGGACTGCAGGTTTGTGGCTTTCTGCTCCAGAGAGGCAGTGGAGGGAAAAGAGGGTGTGGGTGGGCTGGAAGCAGTCTGGCCAGGGCTGTGGATCAGCTGCAGCTCAGATGTTGATTCACTGTGTGTCCTAAACAAGCCCCTGAGGCTCGCAGAGCATCAGCGTGTGCACCGATTCGATGGTAGGCAGTGGGGATGGTGATGGATCGGACTAAAGCAAAGCTTCTCAAACTGGACTGTGCCTTCAAATTACCTGGGGATCGTGTTAAAATGCAGAGTCGGGTTCTACCTGAGATTCTGCATTTTTAACAAGCTCCTGGGAGATGCCAGGGCTGCTGGCCCATGACTGCACTAAGGAGGGGGGCCCTAGCAAGCCCCTAATGGCTCTGCCAACTCTGCCGGCCTGCGACTCTCTGATTATAGGCGGGCCCTGATGTGAGAAGGCCCAGAGCGGCCTTGGTCCTTCCCTGGGAGGCTTGGGTGAGGGGTTGGAAGGAGCAATAAGAGGTGAGTGAGTGTGTTGTGGGGGGCTGCTGGGAGGGAGTTGGGGAACGTGGTCACAGCACCTTAGATGGGGAGAGGCTTGCTAAGATCCTGGGCTGAGGAGGGGCTGTGTCCCAGCCCTTGGTGTGCAGTATGTGTGCACGTGCGTGTGCGTGTGCGCGTGTGTGTGCGCGCAGGCGTGTGCGTGTGCATCTGCGAGTGAGTGTGTATGCGCGCGTGTGTGCGTGCGTGCGTGTGTGTGCGTGTGCATGTGAGTGTGTGTGCGTGCATGCGTGTGCGTGTGCATGTGAGTGTGTGTGCGCGCGTGTGCGTGCGTGCATGTGCGCACGTGTGTGTGTGAGTATGTATGTGTGTGTGTGCGTGTGTGTGCGTGTGCATGCGCGTGCGTGTGCAGTGCATGTGAGTGTGTGCGCGCATGTGCGTGCGTGTGTGTGTGTGTGTGTGTGTGTGTGTGTGTATGTTGAGGGAGAGGAATGGAGGTTGAGGGCCATGCTGGGAGCCGAAGATGGAGTGTCTGTCAGATAAGCAGTGGTGGAGGGGGTTGGGGGCATAGAGCGAATTGGGGAGCTGAGATGAGAGTGTGAAGATTGGACTTGGTCAGTGTCCAGCATGTCCCAGCCCCCAGGCCGGGAGGACAGGGCTTGAGCATCAGCCAGCAGGAGGGAAATTGGGAGCGGAAGTTCATGCTGTCAGCCCTATTCGGCATGAACATCTGGGACAACAGGACAGCAGAGGAGGAGACACCTGTGAGACCAGGTGGGCGCAGAAGCGGAACACAGAATCCGAGACAGTGGGATGTTACAGTCACAGACTCTGACCTCTGAAGGTTAACAGCTTTAGCTATCAGAATGTCAGGACCAGAAGGAAGGTTAGAAATGCAGCAATTGAAATAGTAGCCCAGGGCAGGCCCCGGAGTCAGGAGCTGTGTATCCCCTCACTGAGTCCTCTTCCCAGGAGCTCTCAGGGGCGGCAATGCAGATGATACCACTGGACGGAATGTCAAAGAGGTGAACACACCGACCCAGCCTGGAAGGGAGAACCAAGTTTCAGACTCACATTGGTGGGACCCCACAGCCCAAGTTCTTCCCTGCAACCCCCTACTCCCCAGGCTGAGGTCTGCATCACTGCAGCTGTAATAGGGCAGCAGCAGCTCTGTTAGGATTTGCAGACAGCCTGCCAGAAATAATGCTGTCCCTTTTCCTGGTTATCACATGACACAGAATGGCGACCTCCACCCCAAGGTGTTCACCTGGGCAGTATCCACCAGTTCACTCAACTCTTTACGTTGATCAGAAGCTCAGGTTGAAAGCCTGCACCCCTCTGAGGGGTACAAAATAAAAACAAGCCCTCCTGAAACCATTGGACAGAGAAGATCTTTCTCACATAGGGGCCTATGGTGGGGGCCCAGGTGGATAGATTCGTTGAAGGAGCTTGTGTGCAGAACAGCGGAGAAGGCCTGAATTCACCCATTGCCCTCAGGCTGGCCAGTCCGGGTTCCGTCATCAGAGCCTAGGGGTTGCACTCACCAGGGGCACACAGCAGGGCAGAGCCAGGCCCCAAAGCCCAGGGTGTTCCGATGCCCAGCAGGTGGCATTGCCTCTCCTGAGAGTCTTTCTCCTAGAGAGAGGAGAGTGGCCAGGAGGGCCAGGAAGCAGAAGTGAGAGCATCCCAGGGAGAAGGGCCACAGGCAGAGCGGAAACCGGGGGCCAGGCCAGGCGCCAGCAATGTGTTTCCGCCTGCGCCGGCCGGGGTGCCTGGCAGCCCCTTCAAGGCCTGGAATCGGCTCTCACTTCCTCCTTCACCCCTATTTTAGGCCCTGGAAACATGCTGACACTGCAGAAGCAACGGGCCTTCTTCCCGGAGGGCCTGATACGGTTTTCAAGTTCTCTTTTTCCTTCAAGAAAGATTGGCTCTCCAGTAAACACAGCAGTGCTGGGGTAGACTAGATAATAAATGCAATGGCTCACGCTTACTGAGTATTTTTTTGGTGACAGGTGATGTTCTAATGGCTTTCCAATGTATTTAAATCTCCTGACAGCTACAAAAATGTATATAATTATTGTCCCCATTTCATAGGTGGGAAAACTGAGGCACAGAGTTGGTGAACCATTTCACTGTGCTACAGATCAGACGCCCAATGGGGTAGTAGGCACAATAGAAGAATTAGAACCTTTATAATTCTGCTGGGCCAAGATCCTGCACCTCTTTCCTTCTCCCCCACATAAATGAAGTTAGATGACTCTGCTGTGAACATTCCATTCATCTGTCTCCTCCTTTGTTTTTCTGAGCCCCCTGCTTTAATCCAGGCCATGGTCTTGGCAATAAGGACTCATCCCACTTCAGGAGGTGGAAAGGATCTACTCCTGGGGAAAAGGATGATGCAGTCACTGCTGGGAAGACTGAGGCAGGGGGCTGGGGGACCCCCATGGGGCTGGGTGGGAGGCTGAGAAAGCTCCCACCCCACCTTCTCTCAGAGGAGGGGCCTGCTGAGCATCAGAGAAATGAGTCCACCCCTGAGCAGGTTCGGGGCGGAGGGCTGCAAATGACCAGCTAGGGGCAGGGACTTGCTACAGGTGATCCTGCAAGTCACAGCTGAACTCTAGCACCATCCATCTCAGAGGCAGGGAATGGCCTCGGGTGTCACCTCAGGCCTCACTTCTGTCTCCTATCTTGCCCTCAACAGCTGAAGGGGCCCTGGTGATAGAGCCCAGTGGCCCTGAGTTGGTTGTGAAGCCAGGCACGACAGTGACCCTGAAATGTGTGGGCAATGACAGTGTGGAATGGGACGGCCCCATCTCCTCCCCACACTGGACCGTGGACCCTAATGCCCCCAGCAACATCCTGACCACAAACAATGCCACCTTCAAAAACACGGGGACCTATCGTTGCACGGAGCCCGGAGACCCCCTGGTGGGGAGCGCCACCATCCACCTCTACGTCAAAGGTGAGGACTCTGGGCCCCCACGCAAGAGGCCTGGCCCAGCGGGCCCCCTCAGGAGCGGGCAGCGGGGCTGGGCCTTAACATGGCCAAGCATAAGAAACCAGGCCCACCTTTTACGGAGTGCCTGCCATGAGCCAAGGACTATGGCAGTGCTTCTAAGTGAGTGTAGTCCTCCCAAGAACCCTGTGAGGTAGGTTCCATGATTGTGCCCGTTTTCCAGGGGCTCGGAGGGGCCGAGTCATTTGCACAAAGCCACACGGACCCCACTCTGAAGCATCAGCGACCTTCACTAGCGTGTGACTCTACTGTCGCCCATGTCCAGAGACCGCTTGGCCTGGTGGAGGGAGGGCAGCTGTAACCCCGAGTCCTCCTGTCCCCCAGACCCTGCTCGGCCCTGGAATGTGCTGGCCGAGGAAGTGACAGTGTTCGAGGGTCAGGACGCACTGCTGCCCTGCCTGCTCACTGACCCTGCGCTGGAGGCAGGGGTCCTGCTGACACGCGTGCGTAACCGGCCCGTCTTGCGCCAAACCAACTATTCCTTCTCACCCTGGCATGGCTTCACCATCCACAAGGCCAAGTACATTGAGAGTCAAGATTACCAATGCAGCGCTAAAGTAGATGGCAGGGTGGTGACATCGATCGGCATCCGGCTTAAAGTGCAGAAAGGTGCGTGGGTGGGAGGGGCCGGCCGGGCGTGGAGGGCGGGGACACAGGGCCCGGGCCTGATGAGAGGTATCGGGTGTCCCCCGTCTTTCACTTCTTCCTTCCAATTGCACCACAGTCCTCTATGGGACACCTACTGGGGCAAGACAAGTAAGATGTGTCTGGTGGGGACATAGACCACATGCAAAGTAAATGGGCCGAACCACCTCAGATCCTGAAACCTACTAGGAAAGTCATCACACAAGTGATGGAATAGATTGTGGGGGGACAGCATGAGGGGGAGCCCTGCTGAGAGAGTGACATTTCATTTGAGCTAAGCTGTGAGTGATGAGAAGGAGGGGGCCCTGCAAAGATATACTTCAGCAGAGGAACCAGTAGGCACAGAATCAGGAGGTGGGCAGGGACTTCGAATGTCCCCGAAAAGGAAGGAGGGCCCAAAGCTCTCTGACACCCTCAGGGGTGCATTCTCCACTCAGTGCCAGCCTGGCACTGGGCTGTGGGCATATGAAGGAGGGCGGGGTGGTGACCCAAGTGACTGGGAGATGGTGGTGGGCAGTTGGGACAGCTCTCCCTGTGGTGGGGCATGGGGGGTAGTGGTGGTGCAGTCTCACTCCTTTTCCCTCTTACCTCTGCTGGGATGGTGGGTGGGATTCTAGTTTCTAGAAGGACTGATGTGAGTAAGGAGGCCCCAGGCTCAAGATCTGGGCTGGAGAGAGGAATCGGGTCCCTGTAAGGAGGGCGAAGGCCAGAGCAGCATGGTTGGCCCAAGGTCCTGGGCTTGAGGCCATGAAACCTGCCCAGGAAGTAAAGGATCCCACTCTGTGGGCAGAAGAGGTCATTAGGGTGCTTTCCCCAAATGTCATCTTGTAGAGCCCTGGGCTGCCTTAGGCCCTGCTTCTGCCATGACCCCCTCAGTGACGTTGGATGAGTCCTTTAGCATCTCTGGACCTTGGGAAACTGAGTAAGATTATCTTACAACAACAGCAACAGTGACAAATATTAACTCAGTGCCTACTACATGTCAGGCACTGGCTAGCAGCTGAGGATACCACCTCAAGGATTTGCCTTCCTACTGGGGGAGACAGACCAGAGAGAAAGTAAATAACATCCCAGTTGTGACAGACAAGAAACCCAGCTGCAGAAAGCTGACTGTGTGTGTGTGCTGGGCAGGGTCGGGAAGCCTGGGGGCTAATGCAGCTGAACTGGTCACAGAAGGCCCCTCTGAGGAACGTTTGAGCTAAGGAGCTGAAGGGCGAGAACAGGCACCCATTCAAAGTGAGGGCCAGAGCGTTCTGGGAGGGAGGGGCCGAAGCAAGGCTCTGCCACGCGGAGGCCCATGTGGCTGCAGTGTGGTGAGTGTAGGGTGGCAGGTGTTCACGTGTTCAGCCACAGGACCAGGGGATGTGGGAAGAAGGACTTCGGCTTTTATTCTGAGAGTGACAGGAATTGGCACAGGAGAGAAGCCTGATCCAATTGACCTTCTTAAAACTCACTTTGGCTGCTGTGAGGGTCCAGGTGGTAGAGGGGTCGGAGGGGAAGCAGGGAGGCCCTCCAGGTAGTTGTTGCAGGGGTCCAAAGCCGAGAATGGTGGTGACACTGGGGAGAGGTGGCGGTGATGGAGGGAAGTGGACTTTCCAAGACCTGCTGCGGGGGAAACTAAGGCATTAAGGACTTCCCCAGATTTGGGATGGGAGTGTGGTGGGGGCCCTGGCCAGTAGCCTGGCCCATGGCAGGGTGCAGAGCAATAGCTCTGGCCTGAGTGTTCATGGGTCCCTTCCCCTGGCCTCAGTCATCCCAGGGCCCCCGACCGTGACACTGGAGCCCACAGAACTGGTGCGGATTCGCGGAGAGGCTGCCCAGATCGTATGCTCAGCCACTGATGTTGATGTCAACTTTGACGTCTTTCTCCAACGAGGAGACACCAAGGTCAGTCCCTGGGGAGACAGCAGGGTGAAGTCTGCCCATCCTCCCAGTACACCAGGCTCTGCACGATGGAGCCCTCAGCCCCATCACAAGCTGGCTCTTCGGGCTGAGTGTATAGTCCAGGTCCAGAGAGGGGAGTGGACTCAACCAGGATCTCACGGCCAGTCAGGAGCTGATCCAAAACCAGGACCTCATGCCGCTGAAGCTTGTGGGAGAGGCGGTACTCTACCCCCTTGACCAATGAATGACCTTCACTCCAGCCTGTAGACAAGAGCCAGGTGTTTCTCACCTCTGACTTAGCAAGGGGTCCCTAGGCCACCTTGGAAGCCCAGGGATATAAGGCTATTTCAGAAAGACTTTGTGAGAGAGGGAGGTAGAGGGAGTTTCCCAGGAGGGAATGGCATTGGGCTGCTTCTGAAAACCCTCTCCCATCCCATTGTGCCTACTGTGTGCCAGGCACAGCCTTATGCCCTTTGCATGCAATATCTCATTTACTCTTCACTGCAGCCATAGGCGCACAGGGCCAGTATCAGTCCCATTTTATAGATGAAGAAACTAATGCTCAGAGGTCAGTCCCTTGCCCAAGGAAAGAAAGATAATAATCCTTCAAGGCTGAGAATTTGAACTCACATCTTTCCAGTCCCTAAACAACCTCGGCATACCATTTCCATTCCTTCTGGCTGCAGCTTGCAATCGCTAAAGACTCCGACTTCCGTGATAACCATTATCAAAAAGTCCTGACCCTCAACCTCAATCAAGTAGACTTCCAAGATGCCGGCAACTACTCCTGTGTGGCCACCAATGCCCGGGGTGTCCGCATCACCTCCATGGTCTTCCGGGTTGTAGGTGAGCATCGGGGTGGTGGGGGAGGGATCCTGGGAGGAGGGAGGGGCATGAGGGGATTGGGATGGAGGGAGCTGGTGGCAGAGAAGTAGACACTGTTCAGAATACCTCTGCTAGAATCCCCTTATCCTAGGCCTGGCTAAGGAGCTAGCCTCTGAGAGCCTTCCCAGATGCTCCCCTGAAGCCCTCTCTCCCTCCTTGGAGCTCCTATAGCGCATTGCTAAATTTCTGTTTAGCATCGTTTTGTTCTGTTTTGGTACCAATGTCCAGAGGCTCCCTACTGGACTTCACTGTTCATTCATTCCTGGGGCACTTGTCACCTAAACATGTGACCAATGTTCACCCATTGTGATCATGAGGGAAGTGTGGAGTATCCTGGGAATGCTGAGGGGACTTGGGGGTTCTGGGGCTCATCCCTCCTTCTTCTGCTCCTTCTTTGCTCCTCAGATACCCCAGTGTAGCTTGATTTTAATTCATGCAAGGTTTAATTAGAAGAAACTAGTCAGGTACAGATAACAGAAACCAACTCAAACCAGCCTAGTCCAAGGAGTATTTTATTGGTTGTATAGCTAAAAAGCCCATGGCTATGAGCTTCAGGTACAGTTGGATCTAGGTGTTCAGAGGATGCAGACAAGAATCTGTTCCTTTTCAACTCTCAGCTGTACATTGTGTGTGTGTGTGTGTGTGTGTGTGCGTGTGTGTGTGTGTGTGTGATGCCTAGCAGTGCCAGGTGTGGTAACCCAGTGGAATGAGATCTGTTTTTTCATAGTTCCAACAAAAATCATGGACATGAGTGTCATGAACTCATGAACTCACCTGCCTACTCCAAACCACTCATTGGTCCAAAAGGGACCCATTACTCTGATTGGCTGGCCTGGATCACATGATTGATGTGGAATCTACATTGACTGAACTATTACCAGAGGAAGTGGATATAGATGGGACACGTGAAAAAAACAATAAACTTTTTTTTTTACTGCTATTTTTTTTTAAAGTTATAACCACAGATATATTCAATGTCTTAATTATGCAAATAAGGAAGTGGAGGCATCAAGGAGGATAGGAATTTTCTCAGGTCCTCCCAGGGACTCAGTGAGGAGAAGAGTTTGGAGCTCTGGGTTTCTGTGGTTGCAGGAGAGATTTCGGAGGGCAAGTCTTGGTTAGAGGTGACAACTGTGTGCCTGGCATATAATAGGCATCCAAGAGGGTGCAATTGAATGACAGAATCATGGGTAGATGACCAAATAAACAAACAAACCAGGACATCTTCTCACTGATGTCAGATCTCGTGCGTTCTGCTTTCCAGGGGGTGCCTACTTGAACCTGACCTCCGAGCAGAACCTTCTCCAAGAGGTGGCTGTGGGTGAGAAGCTCAACCTGCAAGTCATAGTGGAGGCCTACCCAGCCCTACAAAGTTTTAACTGGACCTATCGGGGACCCTTCTCTGACCACAAGCCCAAGCTGAATTTTGTCACTGTCAAGAACACATACAGGTACCACCTATGACATCTGCATAGCCCCACAGCCAGATGGGGAATGCTTCAGCCAGGAGTCAGGACACTTGGGTCAACCTTGCTCTGTGACCTGGAGTAGATCCCTTCCCCTTTCTGCATCTCACTTTCCTTGACTATGTAGAACCTCTGTTTGAGATTTAGGTCAAATTTGCATACCCCTCTGTTCCACATTCTTGGGCAATTCAATACCCCACTCCCTTTAAGAATTCTACCATTACTTGTGGGTGTGCATTCTACTCTCATGGTCATTTTAAGAACTCTCAATCTCATTCATTCTCTTCTTTTGTGGCCAATGCAAATGTAGAAGACAATGCCCTGTGATTCCCACTCCTAGTCACGCTGCTAGTAATGATTACGTAGGGTATCTGCCACTCACACAAGTTTGGGAGGTGGGTAGAGGGAAGTAACACCACCTGATCACAGAGACATCAAAAAGTTCCTTAAAGGCCTGTGGAAAATTTCTCATTGGCCACTCCTCCACAGCCTCCAACTTTTCTCGTAAAGTGCTATCTCACTACATCCTCTCTTCTCCCAGAATGCTGCTTTTCCCACATGCACAACATTTTAGAAATTTCTTTTTCCTGCCTCCTTAGGGACTATGTCCTCAGCCTCTTACTTTCCCATCCAAAGTGGATTAACCAGGTAGATTTCTAAAACAGAGCACTTCCTCTCTAAGAGGAACCCTGACACCTCGTTAATAATAAAGCAGGTTAAAACAATTGTTTCTTTACCTTGTTCTATCTGAATGAGAGCATGCAGCTTGAACAAGGACAGCAAATAGGTGGTATGTGTGTGTGGTAACTTTCCCTCCTGCACACATGACAGATACCCCTAAGCCACTCTGCTGCCGTCTAGATGCAGCCTTAGACAGTATTTTCACCCTAAGCAGACCTGGTTGCCATTCTTGTGCTAGATAATCCCTTAGACATCGTCCAACTCCCAAACTCTCTGAGGTTCTCTTTCTAGCTCCCCAAAGCCCAGACCTCACTGGCTCCTAGACTCTTGCTTGTCGATCATGAGTATCAACAAGGATGTTCCCTTGTCCTAGGCTGACCAGACGTCCCATTTTAAACAGGACAGAAAACCATGGCACCGTCCCATTTCCAATGATATGTATGGTCAGCCTAATGACACCTTGAATTTAGCCCAGTGAGATGAGGCTGACCAAAGGTACCATTTGAAATGGGACAGTACCATCGTTTTCTGTCCCGTTTAAAACGGGATGTCTGGTCAGCCTACCGCGTCCTCATCTTCCTCTGCCCAGTTCCCTTATCCTTTCTGGCCAGGATTCCTATCTTCCCATCATCAAGCAGAAGTTCTGAGTTTGGAGCCTGCAGACCCCAGGGAGGGGAGCTGGTCCATGGACAGATGTCAGGAGTCCATAAGCAACAGGGACATTGTGGAAAGAAACCAGGGACAACCCCTCAAACACAGTAGTCTGGGGCCATTCATCACAAGGCAGATGAGCCTGCACACCGAACAGCCAAGGAACGTAGCTCACGTGATGGGCGTGTTCCCAAGGGGGACTTTCAGTCACCCACAAAAGTTGAATTCTTTCAGTTTAAGAGGTACCCATTAGTTATCTCAAAGTTGACATGTGTAGGGAGGTTCTGTATGCCAAAACTCTGAATGAGATTGCCCTCTGAGTACCACGGGTTTTAGTTTAGTGGTAGCCACAGACATTTTCCAAAGAAAAGCTTATTTCTGACCTAAATGATACATGCTCGTTATGAATAAATTTTAAAGTACGAGCATAAAGAAGAATTTTGAAAATTATCTGGAATCAGCTGAGGATAACTTTTGTTTGCATTTATTTTCAGGCCTTTTCTGTAATAAAGGGCACCATTAAAATGAGTGCCTACAGTGAGTCAGGCTCTGTGTCAAAGACCTGAACACATATCTCTTCAATCCCCAGGCCAAGGCTGTGAATTACCATCAGGTTCGTTCTCACAGAAAAGGAAGTGAAGGGTCAGAGAGGTTAAGAACTTGCCTAAGGTCACACAGCCAAGAAATGGCAGCACCGGGACTTGAACCCTGGTCTCTGTAGCCTCAGGGCTACAGTGGGTTTCCGGTTCCTCTCGCAGCCCCTCTGGGCAGGCCCGGAGCTTTAAGGATGGGCGCTGACCATGGTGCTGGCAAGCAGGTATGCTCAGCGGGGCCTGTGACGGTCCTCCCAGTGCTGGCACTTAACAGACGTCACCTGTATGGGACTTCAAACCAAACTGCTTTACAGATAAGAGAACCAACGAAAGAGATCGGGTTGGTGGGGTTCCTGGCTCGGCCAAGGCCTTCGTGCCCTGGACACTGTACCAAAAATAAAACCAAGCCCTTAGGGGTGGTTGTCTGAGCCCACAGTCCTGGTAGGCGCCATCCCCAGGCAGGGGCTCACCCCAGACGGCCTTCTCCTCTCATGCAGGTATACCTCCACCCTCTTCCTGCCTCGCCTGAAGCTCTATGAGGCCGGCCGCTACTCTTTCCTGGCCAGCAACATCAGAGGAGAGGAGGCTCTGACCTTTGAGGTCAACCTTCGATGTGAGTGATGGAGAGGGGGTTGGGAAGATAGGGTCCCCAGGGCTGCCTGGGACAACAAGCCGGGAAAGGTTGGGGATTTGGGGTGAGGAAGCTCAGTGAGATGTGGTCAGGCAAGGGGTCTTGGGGCCTCTTAACTGACCCCTCCCTCTTCTGCTTTTTTCCTCCTCAGACCCCCCAGAGGTAAAGGTCATGTGGAGTCCCATCAATGGCTCTGGTGCTCTGCTCTGTGAGGCCTCCGGTTACCCCCAGCCCAATGTGACATGGGTGCAGTGCAGGGGCCATACTGACAGGTAAGTGGGCCCCTCTCACCTTCCTCACCTGGACTGAGGGCTTGGGGCTGAGCCACACTTTGCTCTTTCCAGATGTGAGGAGGCCCAGGGGCTGGTCTTTGAGGACTCACACCCCAAGGTGCTGAGCCAGGAGCCATTCCATAAGGTGACTGTCCAGAGCCTGCTGGTCATTGGGACCTGGGAACATAACAGGACGTACGAGTGCAGGGCGAACAACAGCGCGGGGAACAGCTCCCAGGCTCTCTCGCACATCTCCGTCGTAGGTGAGCCCCTGCCCTCCCCTCCAGGCTGGGGCGGGACTGGGCCCAGGAAACTGCTCCAGCTCGGGGAGCTAACAGGGAGCAGGTCCCAGCTCAACCGTGTCCTTCCTCCATGGGTCGTTCTCCAGGCCCCTCCCGAACTAAGGTCTCCTGAAGTGGCCAGATAGGGGAGTCTAGAGCCCTCAGGACTGGAGGCAGGGGGGAAAGAGTGGAGGGAAATCAGGTGTGAGGTCCAGAGAGAAAGCAGGTGGAAGCAAACACAGCCTCACTCGCCCCTCTGCTCATACTCTTGCACTTGAACCCATTCATGAATTTACAAGCATGGCTTTGGCATCCGCTGCATGACAGGCACTCACTCACTCGGTGCCTCCATGGAGCTTGGAGTCTGGTGAGGGAGAGAGTCAACACCAAGTGCACACAGTCCAAGCCCTCCCCACCCCCTTCTTCATCCCTCCCTGAACCCATTCCTGCCAGAGACACAGCCCTGTCCTTCCGGGGCCACTATCCGAGGTTGGGGCTGACATGTGGCCCTGGGCACGAATGCAGGCAGGAAGAAGGGACACTTCTCTCTGTGTGGCACAAAGGCTCCGTGTGGTCAGTTCTCTGGCTCTGTGCAGAGGCCCACAGCTTCAGCACCCCTGTGGGCCCGGCTCAGCGAGGCTCTCTGCGTCCCAAGAGGACAGAGCAGGAGCTCTGCTTGACTCAGAGGTGGCCTGGCCCCTCAAGGACCCCGGCTGCTGGCCTGGGGGCCCACTGCCATGGCCCAAGCCCGCATGCAGCTGCCTGGGGCGGCTCCCGGTCTCGCAGGCGGTGGTCGTCTATTGAAACCAGTAAAGCCAGCATTTTATTTACACTGTGCCAGGCGTTGTGCTGAGCTCTTTGCAGGCATTGTCGCCATGAATTCTCACAGCCTAGGAGGTTAGAACTTTCTTTTGACTTTGGAGATGATGAACCTGAGACTTAGGGAGAAGTTACAGGGTCTATGTCACATACTTCCTACGTGACAGGTGAGATTTGGCCCCAGACCCACGTTGTTGATCTGGGCAAGGTGATGGAAATTAGGTTCTTCAAAACAGGCTGAGAACCAGGATTCTTGATCTGGGAAGAGGAGATCCCGGGGCCATGAGCCTGGATCACAGACCCTCAGAAGGGCTGTGTCTTTCCAAAAGGCACTCAGGGAAGCTGCAGGAACAGGCAGGGAGGAAGGTTTCCGTCTAACCTGTAGACGGTCTTTCTGTTAGAGGTGCCCAGAAGAGGAGGTGGTGAACCCCGTCATGGGCGGGGGGGTGGGGGTATATAAGCCAAGTCTGGGCACGAGGCAGACGGGCTCCCTGCCTTGGCAGGGGTGACACTCCGTTACCTGAGGGGCTCCCCCAGCCACAAAAGGCTGTGACTCCAGCAGGGGTGGGGGCTGGGCATGAGCAGAGCTAGAGGGTCGACCCTCCCTGCCCCTGGCTGGGGGAGGGACTGTGGAAGGAAGGCTCCCTGTGGCTCGGGGGCTTGCAGGTGAGCGGACACTTCATTGGGTTAAAGCGTTTACTGAGTTCTGACTGTGTTCTAGGCAGTGCACAAGCCTATTCCCGGGGGGGACAGGGGGTCCCAGAGGCCCCCTCCGCCACTCACTCCTCTACCCCACCCCCTTCCAGAAGCCAGCATACAGCCACCTGACGAGCCCCTCTTCACGCCAGTGCTGGTGGCCTGCATGTCCATCATGGCCTTGCTGCTGCTGCTGCTCTTGCTGCTTCTGTACAAGTACAAGCAGGTGAGCCTGGGCAGGGCAGGGCAGCCAGGCCCTGGGACAGCACCGCCCGGCCACACAGGTCCCCCCTTTAGCCCCCGAATACCCACTCATTCTATCAGCCAGTCATGTAACCAACGGCTCTTTCATGGGTGCCCAATGTGGGCTAGAGGCTGGGTGGGCCAGAGCTCAGCCCCTCTGAGGTTCTGCCCTCACAGGTAGGGTTCACTGTCTAGTGCAGGAGAGGGTCACTCATCAATTCACCCGGAAAAGGAGGCAAAAGATGCCCTGGGGCGAGGAATGGATTCTGGGAGACCATAAGCATGGGGTCCTGTCCTGGCCAGGGGCTGGCAGTCACACTGACAGGACATCCTGGGGCCAGGTCTATGTGTCATCCTCAGGTAGCAAGTGGTCTAGTGGAGGAGGAAGGCCTGATCACCATCAGCCTCTTCATTACTTAATACTATTATTCCAAGTTACCTTTTACTGCACATTGGTGTTTAGTGTGTGCTGCCTGCCACACTGAGTGCACAATCAGTGATAGTGATTTTAGGGGCATTTTAAAATAAATCGAGTTTCCTACACTGATCCTCTCATTTAGTGCCCTCAACAGCCAGGGCTTGTAGACAGTATCACAAGCCACATGTCACAGAGTTGGAAGCTGAGGCTCTGAAAGGTTGAGACAGCTCCCTGGTCTATAGCTGGTCAATGGCAGAGGCTGGTTTTTAAAAAGCCGTGTTTTTGAGCCATTATGCAAAACATTGGATCGTCGCCTTTTGTCCTCACGACACTCGACACTCGGAGGCAGGGAGTATAGCAGTCAGCATTTTTCTCTAAGGAAACTGAAGCTTGGGAAATTTGAAGAGCAAGGCCAAGGGTCCCAGGTGCCTCCCACCCCAGATCCACAGCCTTCCCTACCTGGCCTAGCTGCCTCCCTGCACAAACGACGGTGTCCTGTGGGCTCAGACACCGAGCGGGCCAGGCCAGAGAGCTGTGGAGACCAGCAGTGGGGGGGTCTTTTCCGCCAGTGGGGAAGGGAGACTGCATGGAGGAGGTGGCTTGGCATGGGTGTCTCTAAGGGAGAGGGTAATGTGTGCACAGGGTGAGAGAAGACCAGGGTGAGTTCTAGAAATACTGGCAGCTAGAAGAGATGGCAGGTGGGGGCAGGTTGGGGATCTGAGGGGCTGGACCCCCACCTTTAGGCTCAGGGTTTGAATGAGGGAATGATAGGATTTAGGGGTGAATAACTTCTTCCCCACACCTACATTGGGGGTTTTAGTGTGAAAGGAGGACTTGGAGTAGGTAGGACGTGTGAGATGTGGCAGCATCCCAGGGGCCCATGGGCTCAGCTCTCTATGCTTATGCCAGCACCCAGCATGGGGAGGCAGCTCAGAGAGCAGCCCCCCAAAAACCAGGGCCCCAGGTCAAGACTCTGGGGACCTGGGCCAGCTCTGACACAGTTTTACCACACGACCTCGGCTGACTCATTTTCCTCTCTGGGCCTCAGTTTCCCCACCAGGGACTAGTGGCCTGTAACAGCCCTCTTCCTCTGACATTCCACGAGCCTATTGATGGTGTGGTTTAAGAGCCAGGGGTTGTGAACCGCACGGACCTGGGTGCGAATCCTGCTTCTGCCAGTCTCTGACTATAGGACTCTGGATAAGTGTGTCTCCAGGCCTCTGTTTCTCCGTGTGAAAGGGGGTGGTAATGGTGGCTACCTCACCAGGCTGTCTTGAGGAGTCGTGATGCAAGGCGTGTAGAGGACCCCACAGGGTGCTGGGCACAGACAGTGGTCAGAATGGAGTCGCACACACCCGTCCCAGGAGGAAGTTGACTGGGGAACTGAAGTTAGCTCATGCCTCTTGGGATTGAAGCGGGGTCTGAGGTCAGGCATCTCCTTGACTACACACCCAAAGCGGTGCTGGGCCCTGCTCGTCCACCTCCAGGGACAGGACGTTCCTTCTCTGGGCAGCTCTGGCTGGCCAAGTTCTTCCTTATATGGAGATGAAAACCACCTCCAGTGTCCCACAGAGCTGCCCCCGCAGCCCAGGACAGCCTGCAGAGATTCCACAGAAGTCCCCAGCTCCCCTCATCCAGCCATGGTTTAGGGACACCTTACCCTCTCTCCATGGGACCATGTTTGGCACGTGCATTCCCAGTCACCTCGTTTCCCATCCAGGAAATTCAAATGCCCCCTGAGCCCACTCAAGGCCAAGAGGAAGGTATCCCATGGGACAAAACTGTAAGGGGACAAGGTGCCCAAGCCCCTGTCTCAGGGCCTGTGGTCCAATGCTCTTTTGTTCCCTCCCAGCCCCCCCAGGACTCTGAGACTCACCTCTTCCCTGGGGCCTCAGCCTGGCCAGTCCTCACTGCCCAGGCCTGGGGGAGGGTGGCCTCATCTGGGGGAAGGATTGTTTCTGCCTTGGGCTGAGTCATCACCTCCTGGTCCCCAGAAAGACCACGGGGGTGGCGGTAAAGGGGGAAGAGAAAGGGCAGGAGTCAGCAGGCAGGAAGGCGTGGGGACCCAGGGAGGGGTGAAGGGGAAGGGGGTCACTGCTGGAGAGGCCAGGACTTTGGGGGTCAGTACTGTGCTGAGGGGTCTAGGGGCAAATTGGGGATAGGCAGGGGGATCTTCAAGGTATCCAGTGGGAATTGTTGAGGTCTCTACCTTCCTGAGAGAGAGAACACCCACCGGGCCAGTACCAGCAGGCCTAGTGCAGAGGGTCGCAGGGACTTTGATGTCTCCTGCCTACCTCGGTTGCCAGGGGCAAGTTGGAGGGCGGGCACAGGGCATGGGCCTGTTGTGAGGAATAAATGACATGAGTAACGCACATCGCGGGTGTAGCTCAGCACCCTGCTCACAGGAAGTGCTGGAGAAGCACTTCCTGCTATCATTACAGTTACTACCACTGATTTTAGGAAATCTGGCCTGAGGTGGCCCATCCCAGCCTCCCTGTAAGGGTTCTTCTGCAGAGGAGAGGCTCCTCGGGGTAGCAGCCCCTGGGAGCTACAGGTGAGCCCTTTCAAGGGACAGCAGAGGCCCAGCCTGGGGTGACATACGGGGAGAGCTGGGGATGCCAGGAAGAGGGGTGGGGATGCCTCAGCCAGGAGCGGGAGAGCTGCCCCACCTCTCCAGGGCTAGAGTCTGGGATCCAGAGATCTGAGATTCCAGCCAGACACCTCTTCTCCCTTTAATACCCGCCCTCCAATACCCACTGCCTGGCTGTGGGTGGCTGTGGGGAGGGGGCTGACTCAGGCCCAGCTGTAGGAGACAGAGGAAGGAGAAGTGGTGAGGAGACAAACAGGCCTTGGCCACAGCAGCTCCTGGAGATGGAAGTGGCCGGCCATGGGCGGGGGTTCTAAGAATCCCCTCCTGGCACCACAGGAGAAAGGTCTGAACCGTCTGAGACTCAGGAAGTCTCTCCATTGCAGACTCTCCTCCCACGCCACAGCGTGTGTGTCCTGAAGTTTACCCATAAGTCTCCCCGCCACAGGCAGAACCTGGAAGTTCTCCCTCACGTCTAAGTGGAGTCTTTTCTCCCAAACTACCATCTGCAAGGTCTTCCCTAGGGCCATTTGGAGTCTTGTCTCTTTACCCAGCAAGACTTGCAGCCACTGGCCACCCTCCTCCCCAGCACCCACTCACTCAGCTCACAGCTCTCCCGAGCTGGGTGCCCACGATGGAGCCCAGCTGCTGAGCATGGCCCAGCTGGTCCCCATCCCCAAGGGGGCTGACAGGAAAGAGGGTGTCCTTGGTGTCCACCACCGCCCCAGCCCAGCTTCCACTTTCCACCTAAACTCTGTCTTCCATCAGCACTTCTCATGGGCAGCCCCTGGCACGATGCCCCCGAGCAGCTGCCACCCTGGGGCAGGAGAGAGGCGGCCGCTCGGCCTCCCCAGAAACAGCTCTGCTCCCACGGGTGGTCGGTTGCAGCACGTGGAGCCTGAGAAGGAACTGGGGTCCTGTGGACGCTCCCTGCCTCGTGGGCAGAGAGGGGGTCACTCACTTCTCACAGCCTTGCAGACTGTCCCCGTCTCTGGCACAGCCCCTGCTCCCCTTGCGTCACGTGGGTGAGCACTTCCTAGTCGCTCCAAGTTGCCAGAACCTTCCCGCCCCTGGGCCTCCCCGCGTGCCCCTTCACGGAGCCTGCAAGGTGCTCCCACCCGCGGCCACGGGCTGGCTCCTTCTGCCCCCCCAGGGCGCTTCCCTGACTGAGCTTCAGTTGCTCCCCTTCCCGCTCCACCCCATCGCCCTGCTTGCTTTCCGTCACTGCACCGTGTGGCATTCTCCTGCAGGGCGAGGGCCTGCGCGAGCGGCCAGGTGCAGGGCAGGGGCGGGGAGGGGGGGGGCCGGGCGGGCGGGCGGGCGGGGCCTCGTTCAGCTCCCAGCGGCGGTGCCTGCGGCTGGGACAGCGCTCTGTGAAGCATTTGGAAGGGACTGGTACTTAAGGGTGCCCCGTGCCACAGCGTGGATGAGCCGTGAAGACCTTGGCCGAGGTGACGTGAGCCAGTCACAACAGGACAAGTGCTGCGTGGTGCCACTTACGCGAGGCACTTAGGGTAGTGGGATCCCGGGAATGCTGGGGGCCAGGGCGGCGGGTGTGGGGAGGGGGCGCTCATGCGGGCAGAGTTTCAGTTTTGCAAGATGAGAGGCTTTCCGGAGATGGGTCGCGCAAGGGTGTGAAGGTACCGCCATGGAACTGTGCTCCAAAAGGGCCACGACAGTGACCTGTACGTTGTGTGTATCTTACCGCAATGAGGAGCGAAAACACTGCAGGTGGGAGGACACATGGAAGGCTCTCGAGCTCCCCGCTCCCTCCTGGCTGGGGCACTGCCACGTTATCCGAGAGGATCCCGTCCACAGGAAGGGGAGGGGAGGCTAGGGACAGGGAAGGTCACACCGAGCCAGGCCAGGGACGTGGGCATGAGGAGACACAGCCCCTCTCAGCACATTCCGGCCGCACCCTGCCGCCTCCTGCCTTGGGTCTGCGGCTCCCCCTGCCCATGGGAGTCGGGGTGAGATCCAGCCCTCACCTGCCAGCCCGGCCGACCTGCTTCCTCCCTGTCCCCCTTGCAGAAGCCCAAGTACCAGGTGCGCTGGAAGATCATCGAGAGCTATGAGGGCAACAACTACACGTTCATCGACCCCACCCAGCTGCCCTACAACGAGAAGTGGGAGTTCCCCCGAAACAACCTGCAGTTTGGTGAGATGGGGTGCGGCAGGGGCTGCAGGGAGCCTGTGGACCCTCCGAGAGAGGGCCCTGTGGTTCCTGGGGACCTAAGGAGTCTGTCTGTGTGGCAGGTAAGACCCTTGGAGCTGGTGCCTTTGGGAAGGTGGTGGAGGCCACGGCTTTCGGTCTGGGCAAGGAGGACGCTGTCCTGAAGGTGGCTGTGAAGATGCTGAAGTGTGAGTGAGGCAGCAGCATCGGGGACTTTGGGGGAACAAGTGGGAGGCGGTGCGTGCTACGGGAGGGCCTGCTCTGTCCTCCTGAAAGCCTTTACAGACGTTTTTCAGCCTGTCAGAGCCTGGGGCACAAAGCCTGGGATTGGCAGAGAGGACTCCTGGGTGTGGAGGGCTTCTGATTGAGCCCCAAAGAGGCCAGGGTGCACAGAGGCCGTGCTGGGCCATGGCCTGGCTGCAATGTGACTTCCTGCCACCCAAGACCAGCTCAGTGACTTGCCATCTCCTCTCTCTCTCCCTCCCTCCCTCCCTCCCTCACCCAACTCGCTCCCCACCCCCCCCCACCTCTCTCTCTCTCTCTCCCCTCCCTCTTTCGGCCCCTGATGGCTTCGGGGCTCTGGGTGCACCCTGTTTGCTCCTGTGTGTGTCTCCTCTGTGTCTTTGTGGCTCTCCATGCCCTGCCCTCTCCTTGCCTGTGGGACCCGCGGCCCCATCTCCCAGCCACGGCTCATGCTGACGAGAAGGAGGCCCTCATGTCAGAACTGAAGATCATGAGTCACCTGGGCCAGCATGAGAACATAGTGAACCTTCTGGGAGCCTGCACCCACGGAGGTGAGGAGCTCTGGCAGGCATGGGGGCCCCTGGTCTTGGGGCCGCCAGGTGTCTGAGGAGCCTAGAGCTACCTCACTCCATCTTCCACTTTACGTCTCCGCCAAGTGAAGGCAGGACCCCTGTCCTGTGTCCTGGGCCACATGTCCAGACTGGTCATATCATGGCAGATGGTTCTGGGAGCTCTGAGAGAGGCTCTCAGATAAGGGGGGCGTTGTCACCTGGGGAGGGAGCTAAGAGTGCAGATCCCTGGGCCCTGCTCCAGGTGGTCTGGTTCTGTGGGTCTGGAGGCAAGCTCCCAAATGTATTGTTTAAGAAGCTCCCACGGAAAGACATTTGGGCAGCCACCGTGGGGTCCTCAGAGGTGCCCCAGGCCTGTTGGGATTCCAAGTCTGCCCCATCCTCTTCTATCGGCTCTTTGAGCTTTATGGGACTGCCACAGATTTCCTCTGAGGAAAGAATTCTTTGGCTGCAGGTTTTTGAGATTCCTCTGCTTTAGACAGATGAGATTCCTGAGTCCCAATCCAGGATGCCTCCTTGTCCCCACCCCTTGCTCCTGTTTATGTTGGGAGTGAGTTAAGGGGTGCACTCACCCCACTCTCTTGGCTGTCCTAGGCCCTGTCCTGGTCATCACTGAGTACTGTTGCTATGGTGATCTGCTCAACTTTCTGCGAAGGAAGGCTGAGGCCATGCTGGAACCCAGCCTGAGCCCAGGCCAGGACCCTGGCTACAAGAACATCCACCTGGAAAAGAAATACGTCCGCAGGTAGTACCCTGGCCAAGGACAGGAAGGAGGCCATGACCAGGAGGTGGGGGCCCAGGTCTGTCCCCAACGCTAGCTCAGGGTTGGGTGGCTAGTGGCCCTCACATCCCCATCTGCACCCTGGGTCGTAGCCAGCCCAGGTGAGATGGGCAACTCAGTTTTTCTACTTCTTGTTCTCATCATCCAACAAATATTTGAGCACTTACCACATTCTGGAAGTATCGAGGCAAAGAAGGGCAGTTCACAGTCTGGTGGAGACAGGCCTTCACGAAATCCTCACTTCAATGTATTGTAAACGATCAACCAAGACTGTTGGGGTCCCACCAGAGATGGGGAGCTCTTGCGGGTAGTCGCCCTGTTGCGCCCGTAGCACATGTGCTGCTGGGCCTGCGGAGAACCCGTTCCACTTCGCAGGAGCCAGCGTCAAGTCCCCACATGACCATGAAGAAGCAGGGACAGTCTGTGGATTGTTGGGTGAGGGGTAACAAAATGGCATGACTGTGGCCAGGTCCCCGGTCCACTTGGGCCTCAGTTTTCCCAGACGAGCTATCGGGGGGCCAAAACTCTCAGGGTCTTTCCCGTCCTGACATTCTGTAATGCCGTGATTCCTGGAAGCCACCCAGAGGCAGATGGAGAAAGCCACATGCGGAACAAGAGAGAGGAAGTGGCCAGCTTTGTGTCACACATGAGTCAGGGGCAGAGGCAGAGCCTGAGCTGGATTCTGTGCTCCTGGAGCATTTGAGCACCTACCACATTCTGGAAATATCGGGGCAAAGGACAGCTCATAGTCTGGTGGAGACAGGCATTCGTGAAATCCTCACTTGAGCCACATGCTCTCCTGGAAGTCTCAGTCTTGGGGCTTGTGGGGCTTCAGAGCCAGGCTTCGGGGGGCCAGAAGGAAGGTATCACTGGGCCCCTATCCTAGCCACCACCAACTGCCAAGCCCGGGGAGGCAAAAGGGGAAGGAGGCCATTTCACTCCATCCAGTGTCCTCGAATGTGGGGGCTGGCGGGAGCTGCTTCCTCTGCTGGTTCTCTGACACCCCTCTGAGAGGGGTTCCCACTGGGCCTCTGCAGACTAGAACCTCAGGCCCGATCCAATTGAAATGAGAACCAAAGTAAAGGATTCACTTCCATCTTCAAATCTGCAGGTGGGGAAAGGCTTCACAGTGTGATGGGGATTTAAAGGGCAAATGGCACGTGAGCTAATCCTGCCAGTGGGATCCCAGGCCACAGTAATGGAAGTCCTGTTTCTAGACCAAGAGAAGGGATGGTTTTGCACTGGTCAACTCATGAATGAAGCACAGGTCCTCTTTGTGGGCTCACTATAGAGGATGGACATTGTCACAGCACACACTTCTATCACAGAGGGGACAGGAGGGTGAGAGGTCCAGAACTCATCTGGTTAGGGTAGTAGAAGCCGTGGTGGCTAGTCAATCCAGAGCAGTGCTTGTCCAACTTAGCTGTCACCAGAGCAGGGCTCACTGGCATCCCCGGAGAGCTGTTAGACGTGCTCGATCTCAAGCCCACCCAGCCCTGCTAAATCAGGATCTGTATCTAAGTGCGATTCCCCAGGTGACCCACGCTCAGGAGCTAGTTTAAGGAGCACCACTCCAGCCCAGTGGGCCTCCGCTCAGGCGGGCTGCACGCTGGAATGGCCTGGCGAGATTTAAACGTGGGCATGACTGCATTTTGCCCCTAGAGTTTCTGAATGGTCTAGGCATGGGGAGGGGGCAATCAGAGCTCTGCAGAGGGTGTTAACGGGAAGCCGGGGGTGAGCCACTGACAGAGAGGACTCAAAGAAGGGGCCCTGGAGTGTGCTCAGACCCCTGCAGTGTGGCTATGGGGAAGGGAGTCTACTTCTCGGAGGAAAATCCCAGGGGTAGACTGGGATTAGGAACAATAAAGAACTTTCTAACAGGCAGAGCTGCCCAAGGAAAACAGGTTGTCAGCTCCCTCACTGGATGGCAAGCGGAGATCAATGATCACTCAGATAGAATGTGACAGGGGGTTTCTTGTGAGAAAGTGATGTTCAAGTTGACCCTTAGGTCCCTCCCCTTCCCTGCTGAGTGGCTGGAGGCCGGGCAGTGCTGTGATGAGAACTGCCTGGTCCCCGGCCCTCTCTGCTATGTAGGGACAGTGGCTTCTCCAGCCAGGGAGTGGACACCTACGTGGAGATGAGGCCCGTTTCCACTTCTTCAGATGACTCCTTCTCTGAGCAAGGTGAGGAGGTCCCGGGGCTGGGGGAGAGGGGGAGGGCCGCTGGGGGCTGGGCAGGGAGGGCCCGGGCGGTGTGGCAGGCTGCCTTGACACCTCTCCCCACACCAGACCTGCACAAGGATGGGTGGCCACTGGAGCTGCGGGACCTGCTCCACTTCTCGAGCCAGGTGGCCCAGGGCATGGCCTTCCTTGCTTCCAAGAACGTGAGTTGGGAACCAGCTCCCCACCATGCTCACCCAGGGGGTGGGGAGGAGACGCTGAACCCCCATGAGGCTGGAGGAGTGAGGATGAGGGGGAAGAAAGGGGAGTGTGTGAAAGGGCAAGCGGGGAGCCAGAGTGCCAGGCAGCAGGTGGGCTGCAGCATCAAAGGGCCTCAGGAGTGGGTGGGAGCAAGCAGTGCCTGAGTTCCTGCAAGAGGACGGGAGCCCCAGCCTGAGCTGTGCCCGTTTCCCGGGGTGCAACAGGACCCCGTTTCTAAGAACAGGCATTATTCCTTCGTTTTTCGTCAACAGTGTGAACGAGACAACTGTTCTTTGCCCCGGTAAAGCACGTGGTCGTGTGGGGATGGTAACAACCTCCCCGGGTTGTCACGAGGCTATGAGATGATGTGTGCCGTGTATTCAGCCCAGGAAGCGGTGCCCCAGCAGTGGCAGCTGTGACTGTCCTCCTTAGAGCACGACTTGGGAGATGAGTTTGTTGGCTCTGCCACTTGCTGTGTGTCACTAAGCAACTACTGAAATTGTCTGAGCCTTGGTTTCTGTATCCGTAATGATCGCCGGGTTGACGACAAAATAGGGTTACGGCGTGTGCAGGTGCTTAAGGGAAGCCATGGCACCGCAGGGCCCGGAAGGCGGCAGCTGCTGTCCTTAGGAGCCGGTGTGGGCCAGGCCTCACTGCTTCTGGGCCCGAGCAGACCACCAGCTCCTGCTGGTCAGGGCCAGAGGGTCAGGGATGGTGGTTCCTAAACACTGGCTTGTCTGACCACATTAAATTTTCTCAGCCTCCGGGCCCTGGTAGAAGGCAGGGACCGGAGTCAGGGTCAGGACCAAAACTGATGCCCACTCCCTCATTGGGGACCCTGCGGCCTCCTAGGGCCCTAGCTGCTCCCCCTGCACTTCGGACTTGGGTAGGGGAGGGCCCAGAAGTAACCCCACAGCGCTTCCCCTCAGTGTATCCATCGGGACGTGGCAGCCCGAAACGTTCTGCTGACCAGTGGCCGCGTGGCCAAGATTGGGGACTTTGGACTGGCCAGAGACATCATGAATGACTCCAATTACATCGTCAAGGGCAACGTGAGTTGTGGGAGGGGTGGGCGAGGCTGGGGAGGGGGCAGTGAGCCAGGGCCCAAGGTGACTGGGGTCTGCTGTGCCAGGCTCGCCTGCCTGTGAAGTGGATGGCTCCAGAGAGCATCTTCGACTGTGTCTACACGGTGCAGAGCGACGTCTGGTCCTATGGCATCCTCCTCTGGGAGATCTTCTCACTTGGTGAGCGGCTGGCCCAGCGCAGCCTCGGCCTGGGGGCTGACCCGTGTTCACTTACCCACGGTAGCTTATACCTCAAGGATGCTTGGTGCCCGAGGCAGAGCAAGGGCTGGTGGCGGTGAGGGGATGGGCAAAGCATCTTAAAACCAAGTGTTGCAGCTGCTGCATGGGCTGGGCAGGCCCTCCATCCTGACAGGCTTTCCCTCTGGGCTGTTTGTTCCCTGTCTGCTCGTGCTGTTGCTGCTTTCTAGAATGCTGTGTCCCCTCATCTGAAACTTGTGCACCTTTGAAGTTGCAGCTCCCAGTTCCAGAGCTCTGGGCATAGCGACTTGGGCTAAGCTCTTTAATGCACTCCTCTAACCACCTTTTATTCCAAAGCCTGGGCTGGAATTGTGCAGTGTGGTGAGGCTGGGTGAAGGTTCTCCACTTCCTAGAGCCTAAGCCCTTTGCAGTGCCTGGCACAGAGTAAGCACTACCTAAAAGGAGCTGCTGTTCTACCTCAGGCTCCCTAAGAGGTGTGGGTGGGGAAGCAGAAGGGAGCACTGAGCATGGTGTATCTTGGCCTTTGCAGGGCTGAATCCCTACCCTGGCATCCTGGTGAATAGCAAGTTCTATAAGCTGGTGAAGGATGGATACCAAATGGCCCAACCTGCATTCGCTCCCAAGAACATGTAAGTGAAGGATCTTGGGGAGGACACCGTCTTTGGGTGAAGGGGATGACAAGGCACGTGGCCGCTGTCTTCCCTGTCCAGTGTTCCAGGGCCAGCCTTCATCTCCACCACAGTGAACAAAATAACAAGCCCCTTTTATCAAGTTCGGGGTTACCACTGGCTTCTCAGGCAACATGGAAGACGTTCGCAGAGAAGAGGGCTCTTAGCGGGGCTGGTCCTAACTCAGATGACAGACTTTTAACTCAC